>CDEZ01023942.1:0-42720 GCA_000826365.1 Acanthamoeba royreba
CGCGGCCACCTACGCCGTGTGGCTCCTGCACGACGGTGGTGTCTCCGTTGATGTACGTCCTTTTGCTCCCTTGTTTCTATCCAAATTTTCATTTTTCCATTCAATCCCCCTCCCTTCCTACCCCAAATTGCCCCCCGCACTCACAATCGGAGTCCGAATTCTTACCATTTGTGCCGCACCGTCTACAGGCCGACAAGATCCAGACTGTGCTCTCCGCCGCTGGAGTTGAGGTGCCCTCCTTCTACACCAAGCTCTACGCCAAGGTTGTGGACACCAAGAAGCTCGACGAGATTGTCTCGGGCTCGACCACCCTCTCGGCTGGAGGCGGTGCTGCCCCCGCTGCTGCCGCTCCCGCTGCCGGCGGTGCTGCCCCCGCTGCCGCTGCTGCGGCCAAGGACGAGAAGAAGCCTGCTGACGAGGACGTTGACGATGATGTCTTCGGTGATGGCGGTGATGACGGTGGCGGAATGAGCCTCTTCGGTGGTGGTGATGACGAGTACTGAGCAGTCTCCCTCCGTTCCTCGGGCCTGATCGTCTGCCTCCCCTTGTGCGTGCATCAATCGGTAACGCGAGGCAGCTGAATAAATTGTCTGCCCTCATGTCCGTCCCTACTCTTCCTTTCATCTAATTCGTAGGGCCTGCTACGCGGCAGTGAAAATCGAATCATTTGGAGCGTCTGATCATCTCGCCATTGATGAAAAAAAATTGCGAGTAGTGGGCATGTACAATCGCCCGCTACGCGTCCCACCGGGCGGTGGCCTCGGGCGGCAAAACAAGGGAGGGTACATGTACGACAAACCCCAGTCGGTGTGAACATTGTGAGCGACCGCTATTCTGCACAAAATGGCGCTCCATGAAATCAGGTTGTAGAATTCGATTTCCACTCCATGAAGACAATCTCATGCATCTTTGCTTCAGAGGTATGCAGCAATTAATATATGAGTTTATGCTATTATTAATTTTAGTGACCATGAAGTGGATTACTTGATGAAGTAATATAACATTAGAATTACTTAAATAGTAAGCTTTGCTAAAAGCATTTAGGTTGTTTTTTCATACTTTTGATATGTATTTTTTGCTATTTGTATTTTTTTATAATTTCTATCAATGTTTATCTATTTTCATCAAAATAAACAGCTACGTTGACCAAAGAATTTGCGCTTCAAGAACTTAAGCTTTTTCGAAAAGAATGTGAAACATGTGATACAGCTGAACGCGTAACACGTTGATGCGTTAGAGATAAACGTGCCACTGCAAGGGAGGTACGATGGAGGCCTTTAATTTGGCCTCACTACCAGCCGATGTGCTGTACCATGTGTGCTCGTTCTTGAACGGGGTGGAGCTGGTCGCGGTAGCTTCTACCACTCAGGCTATCTCCCGGGTTGCCACCGACCCACATGTGTGGCGAGCCCTCCTTCGCGACTCGTACGGCCTGAGCGGGCCGGCCGAGACGCAACAGGAGGCACTCCCGCCTAGTACGAGCCCCCAATGCGCTCACCAGGTGATTCTTCTGGTTCACTCACGTTGGCACCCTACAGACCTGTCGGAGGCGGCGAGATGGAAGCGGCAGTACTTTGCACGGAAGAGGGCGTGGGATGGTGCCAAGCAAGGCCGGTCGCTGCAAGAGCGGCTCACGCTGAGTGCTCAGTGGGAGGCCACAGCCCTCTTCCGCGCGCTAGTGGAGGACGAGCTCGAGGTCGGGGTGAATGACCTGCTGGGCAATCAGAACGTCGTGCACATCGTCTGCAGATGCGGCAGTGTGCCTCTGCTCAAGATCCTGGTCGATGAGTTTAACGCCGACCTCAATGCGAAGAGCAATGCCAGCATAGATCCTGCGTTTGGCAGCCGTCTACAGCCGGATCTCAATCATCATACGCCCCTCAGCTTTGCCGTTGAGAGCGGCAATGAAGAAGCAGTACGTTGGCTGCTGGAGCATGGCGCACGTGCTGAATTGAACGACTGCCTTCGGTGCTTGATCGTGGCAAGCCAAGTTGGCTCCCCAAGTCTGACGCAGCTGTTCCTCGATAAGCTAAAGCCTTTCAGGCCTGGAGGTGGATGGCTCGCCTGGTTACTCAGCCAAGATGATCAAGACGCCGGAAGCAAGATGATGGAGGATGCCTTCCTGATCGCTGTAGAGAAGGCAAGCACCGGTAATGTGGCCGTGCTTCAGCTTCTATTGTCACACATGCCGGCGCGCCTCAAGAAGAAAGCCAAGACCGCTCTTTTCAAGGCCGTGAGTGCCGGGCGTGTGGAATCCGTGGCGGAACTTCTCAAGCAAGGCGTGCCTCCTACCGCTGCCCCTGGAGAGTGGGGAGCCCTCCACGAAGCGGCCATCCAAGGCAACCTAGAGATCATCAAACTGCTTGTGGAGCATGGAGCGGATGCTGGTATGTTTTCTATGTTCCTTTCGTGATCCTGAAGACAGGCGGCTGATCACTCGACTGTGGCGAAACTCAGGGGCAACTGCGAACCGCTATGGATGGTCATCTGGTGAGAATCCACACATG
Source organism: Acanthamoeba royreba (assembly GCA_000826365.1). Taxonomy (NCBI): domain Eukaryota; phylum Discosea; order Longamoebia; family Acanthamoebidae; genus Acanthamoeba; species Acanthamoeba royreba. The sequence goes on from CDEZ01023942.1 coordinate 2,508, forward strand.
CTCGCTCTACGTACCCACGGAAAGCCTGATGTCGTGGAATATCTTCGTCAAGCTCCATCCCCGTCTCAAAAAGAAGCCCAGTGGGTGTTCAACATCGCCGTAGCTGTCCTTGCTGTCGTACTCGCCCTCGTCTTCTGGTTCACCTTCTGATTCCGTTCCCCGCTGCAAGAAGCTGCTACAATCACATTAAGGAAAATAATTTTCCTTTATTTTCCTCGTACAAAAGGAGAAAAACAAGAAAGGCTTTTTTCTTTTTTCCTTGTTTGCCGGAGGTACGCGGACGGATTTCATTCATCCATCGCTCTCAATCTCCAAGAGAGGAAGAATTGAGGGTTGTGTGCAATTGGAAACTATCGAAAGGAAGTGAAAATGAGCGAACCGGCCAAGAAGAAGCAAAAAGTCGCACACACCTCCGTCATTGCGGAGCCTCTGGCAGACAAGAAGCTCACGAAGAAGATCCTGAAGCTCAACAAGAAGGGTAAGGGAACCACTCTGCTCCTCCTTCTCCTTCCCCAATTCTTTCTTCATTTGCCCCTGCTACAAACTCGAAGCGATTTTATGTTAATATATTTTTTCCACATTTTGTTATCCCTATCCATTTAAATTCAATTTGTTTTTTCTTTTTTGCAGCCGCCAAGGAGAAGGGTCTTAGGCGAGGAGTGAAGGAGGTCATCAAGGCCGTCAAGAAGAATGAGTCGCCAAATGGGTATGTCCCCTTCCTTCTTGTCTCCTTTTTGTTTTTTTTGGAATATAGATTTGATTTCTCATTTAATTGGTCACTAATTTGGGCCTCTTTTTTGTTGTGTGTAGTGTGGCCGTCATTGCGGGTGACATCTCGCCGATCGATGTGATCACGCACTTGCCGGTGCTGTGCGAGGAGTCCAACATCCCGTACGTGTTCGTGCCCAGCAAGGAGGACCTCGGTGCGTCGAGCGGCTGCAAGAGGCCCACCAGCTGCGTCCTCATCAGCCTCAAATCGGGCTCTGGTCTCGAGGATGATCTCAAGAAGGTGGTCGGCGCGATCAAGGAGCTCCCCAGACCTCATGGCCCATAAATTGCTCTCTTCATTCCTCCAGATCTTTTCTTTGCACACAAAATTAAATTAATTCTCTAAATTTTTACACTAGACGTATTGTTGAAAAGGAAAAATAGGGAATTAGTTTAAATAATTAAATTTCAAAAAATCGAGAAAAGATTTCTCAACGTGTGTACACAAATTCGCATTTTTTGTTTCATTTAGACCTTGCTGGAGCCGGAAGATTTTCGCTTCTCCTTCTTTGCCTTCTTGGGCGTCTTCTCCTTCTTGGCCTTCTTGGGGGACTTGGATGACTTGGGCGTGAGCGGCGTGGTCGATGCATCTTCGTCCTTGTTTGTTCTCCGTTTCTTTGTCTTCTTCGGTCGCTCGGGAGTGGTCGTGGGTGAGACGTCCATGGCGTTGCTCTTCGCTTCGGTGTCCGCGTCCTCCTGCTGTTCCCCTTCTTCTTCTTCTTCACCAGTCTCCGGATGGCCGTCGTCATCGCTCCCCGGCAGAGCATCGGTGGGAAGCACGACCAGCCGCTGCTGGAGCGAGGCCTCAAGTCGCTGCAGTTGCGCCACAATGTCGGGATTCACGTGTGCAAACATGTTTTCATCCTTGAGGAAGTGTGTGATGTGCTCCAGCGCGTACTCTTGGCTCACCTCCTTCACGCCGAGCACCTCCATCTCTCTCGATTTCCGTTTGCGATTCGATTTGTCTCCGTTCAAAATTCAAGTCGGAAATCTTTCTGTCGCGGGCCTTTGTCATACTTTAAATACTTTTTCTTTTTATTTCCTTTAGAATTTCCTTTTCTCTTGCGCTGACTTCGTGTTGACCACGCGTTTGGGGTGACTCCACAAATCTTTGCGATCGCGAGAGGCCAAGAATCTTTTTTGGATTAATAGAGAAAACAGATCAACACAATGGCGGACAGCAAGGCCAAGAGCGATTCCATTCGTTGGACCGTGTTCTTCCTTTCGGCAGTGGCTCTTGCCAGCGGCCTCCTCCTGAACAACGGCGCCATTCTTCAGGGTGAGTGAGACTTGGATCGCCATACATGTAATTTTTCATTAGCTTATTATTTTTTCAATTTGCTTTATGTGATTGCGCGTGCCTCCAGATCTCATCGACAATGTCAACCCCTCTACTCTTCCCGGATTTTGAGACGACTCCACCGCGGCCAGACGGACCGACTCTGTCGATCGACTACTCCTTACTTTCTGAAAAGACAATATATAAATATTGAAAAATTACAATGTCGCTCATTTTTGTTTATTTATTTCTACGTTGGAACAAAGGTGCCAAAGAAAATAATCCAATATAAATATAAATATAAACTAAAAACAAAGAAAAATGTAGAGAAATTGGCCAAGACCCGTAGTGTAGCCAAGCTTCAAGAAGGGATGGAGGAGCCACATGAAGAGCGGACAGTCGAGCCGGCAGTGCTGCGGCGAGTACTGTGCGCTGATCCGCAGGAACTGCGTAGTGACCCACAAGTGCCTAAGGCCGTTGCGTGCTGCAGTGCGGCTGAGCTTTCCTACTCCCGTTTCTTTGCTGACTTCCTCCTTCCCAACAGGTGTACATTTGTTTGTTTATTTTATTTATTTTATGTAATAGATGAGCTTGGCAATCATTTATCAATTATTTTCCTTTTTAGAACAAAAAAATACTTCAAAACTCAGTGCTGATCCCGATTGATGAATGTAGGCCAGTGCTAGTGGAGGGACTATGTAGGGACTGGCCTGCTCTTCGAGATTGGGTTAAGGCTGAGCAAGGAGAAGAACCACGAGTCAATCTGGATTACTTCAGGGTGAGGCTCACTTCTTGATCCTCCACCAAGCGCCACACACAAGCACTCACCAGAGCTATCTCGGGCAAGGGGGGCGTGTTGATGAAACGTGCTGATGATCATTATGTTGCGCTCAGGAAGGTTTCGATGGTGCATTGCTTAATGTGGCCGAATGCGGAGTGAGAGACTTTTCCGACCAGCGACGAAAACAGATGAACATGCGGGAGTACATCGACTATTGGCTTCGCCATCGGGCGGTGCGAGAAGCAAGAGAGCAGGGAGTGGTACTCCGCCGAGCTCTCAGTGCTGATTCTTGTGTGTCTAACTCCTATTCTGTCCTCAACAGGTAGGGCCATCGATGACAGCGCAACAAGAGGAAGAGGCCAGCCTCATTCTCTACAACAAAGGTAAGTAAACCAACCATTGTGTATGTGCTAGTTTGTCATTTCGACATCAGACTGGCACTATGTGCAGCAGAACCCAAACAAGATAGCTTACAAGCTTCCGTTGATCTTCTCTGATGATTGGATGAATCTCCATTGGGATGCACGGTAAGCATGCCGCGCCGGTCCTCTTTTATGATGATGAAGATTTACAGATGAAAGCTGGCAGGACAGACGTGAAGGATGACTACCGATTTGTATACATGGGACCAAAGGGCAGCTGGACGCCACTGCACTCAGGTATGTCTGATTGTCTACAGTACTTTCGTGCTTATAAGCTTGTATTACGTTCCGATACAGATGTGTTCGGCTCTTACAGTTGGAGCGCTAACGTTTGTGGGCGGAAACGGTGGGTCTTCTTCCCTCCAGAACAAGGGCATCTACTGAAGGTAGCGCCGCTCATTCCAATTGTTACTCCAGTTCGCATTACGATGACTTTCCCAACAGGATCGATTCGGCAACCTCATGTACAATATCATAGAGGACCAAAAGGCAAGTAGTTCATTTAAGTTGAGAAGGGTTAATCTAACTTTGATGAGGGCGTAGGATACCGCCCGGTTCCCACACTTTGATCAAACCTCGCCCATCGAGTATGTACAACGCGCGGGGGAGGCTATCTTTGTACCTAGGTAATTCCATAATCAGCTCAACACTTAACAAAATGCTCATCCCTTCGGCACGTGCATATCCCAACATAGTGGATGGTTTCATCAGGTGTGGAACGAAGAAGGTACTGAAGTGTGCTAACAATCGATAGTGTAGGCTCAGCAAGGCACTCTTCAGATACCATCTCCATAAACCACAACTGGGCGAATGCCTGCAATGTGGACTTGCTGTGGGCCTCTCTGAAACGAGATTTCGATGCTGTCCAAAAGGAACTGGATGACTGCAAAGGCACAGAAGGTACTGTGCTCATGATCAATCTTGGAGCCTGCAGACGCCTAAGACCTCATCCTTCTCATCGAGGCTGGGAGGAGCAGTGCCAACTGATGTTGCGGACGCTTTCAGGGTGGAATCTGCTTGACTTTGCTCGCTTCATCTTTCACATCACACATGTGCAACTTGGAGTACTGAATGAGTGGTACTGTGCCTTTATCGCCACTGCCAGAGCTTGCCACTGACTTCTTTGCAGTTTGGACAAGGTCGATGAAGGAGAAGCAGAGAGCAAGCGACTCTTGGCGCTCTTCAGCCTCGTTCGTCTTGCGCGTGTGGCGGAGGAGCTCATGCAATACGACGCCGTAGCGAGCCAGGTGAATGCGCCTGATGGCGAGCTACACCATGAGTCAGCCACCCTGGCACGACTTCGTGATGTACATGCACAAGCAGAAGCCGAGTGTGTATCACATGCTGCCACGTAGCGATGGAATGGTTTATCTTTGATAGCACTTCTTTTGGCAATTCCTGATGAGTATGTACAACAAGCAGACGGTCTACGTGATGAGGTGGCCATCCTCCGGAGCTGACGCCAGTCGGCAACCTAAACCATCAATGTCCCTTATCGCCGTATGGCTTTCTTGGCTGTCGTTTCTGAGGTTCGGGCTTGTCTGTGAACATCGTATAAATCCAATAGACCTGCTCACCATATGCATCACGCGTGAGTGGGATTTGATCTTAAATCTTAATCTCTCTTGATCATTATTTCTCGCGCAACATCACGTACGAGTGCAGCCAAGTGAAGGCAGAACACAGAAATGATGAAGTAGAAGAGTGCCGGGTAGCCCGCCAAGAGGTCATCCACCACGTCACGACCCATCTTCTCTGTCAAACATAAACAAGCAAATATATCTGAAATGGCGGAAGAAAAATGCCAACTCCTATGAGAAAAACGAAGAAAAAGATTTCTTCTGGTCTCGACAGGTAACTTGGATGCTGTGAGCTTCCTCGTGCTAGTGTACGTTCCATCAATCCTCCAGAGCAGATCCTGTACAAGCAGCGAGACCATTCTCAAGCCTTCTTGATCGGTGGAGGCTTGAGCTGCGCTAATTATTGGACCAGCTCCTAACTGCCAACTGTTGATTGCGCTCGTGTTTGCTTCTCCCATGAACTGAACAGCACTAAGGTATCAATGCACTCAGTGTATTCGCTGCTCTAACTTGAGAAGCTGCACAGGAAGACCGCGATTGTTGAATCGATGGAGCACGGTCCACTTGGTATGGTTGAGACAGCGTGTAAAGTCCTTGTACCCATTGACCACCACAACGTTGGTCAGATCGGGCCGCCGGAGCAGCATCCGTTCAAAGCGGCGGAATAGGGCTGGTAGCGTTTGCCCGCGTGGAAGCGAACGTACGCCGTATGGCGGATTCGTCACTATAAGTGCGTTGCGTGGCACTTGGGGTTCCACCTGTACATAGGAAGTCGGAGAATGAGAACGACGTGCCAACACCAGGTGCAATAGTGGAGAGCTACCTGATCGAAATCGCCTTCCTTAAACAAGTAGGATGTCGGTGCAAAGCCGCCCAGTTGGAAATTGTGGAGGGCCGAGCGTATGCACTTGGGGTCGATGTCCGAGCCGATGGCGATCAGACCTTGAGCCTTCATATTCTTGGCTAGATCATCGTCCGGCTAATGGTAATAGAGGATAAGCTAACATAATTTGTCTGTCGAGCGATCAGGCTTCACATACAGCGGAGAAGAGACGTTCAACGTAGGATCGATAGAGAGCGGCCGGGTGGCTACTCCACTGTTCAAAGGCAAATGTCCTCGTGGGGAGCTGTGCGGGTTTGTGCGAATGCAGCGACATGCCAAGTGCCTGTTTCGGATCTTGAGATTGTGTAACCAAGACATCAATAGTATCTTACCTCTATGAGGATAGTACCGCCACCAGCAAACGGATCCCATATTACTCGAGGCTTTCCTTCCTTCATCAGTTCCTCTGGTGTCCATCCAGCAGCACGAAGGCTGATGGAGTCCGTAGAAGGTTCGTAAGCCTCCATTTGCTAGCATTCGGGCACTGTGTCGATTTAGGTTGCGTACCAGGCAGCCGCGATGGTCTCACGAAGGGGCGCGTCAGATACGTGCTGACGGATGCCCCTTCGGTGAAGAAGTTCTCCTGAGGCATCAGCACTAACCTAGTAGCCATATAAATCAATATGCAATTATCCAAAATCTGTGAATCACGCACCTCCACCCGATCATTGGCGATTCGTACAAAGAAGCGAGGAACCAGTGAACTAGATTCTTCCTCATCCTCTCCATCAGGCCCATTCGGGACCGATTCTATGCTTTCGTGTTGGGATGGCTCTTCATCATTAAGTCGAGGGGCTAGCCCATAGAGCTTCCTCAGGTGATCCTCCACGCGTTCCTGCGGACGACTTATCAAATCACAATTCTTTGGTCTAGGTTGTGCATCTTCTACTATAAACACACCTTTACCGCACCACTACATACAATTGCCATCAGAAATGTTCATACCGGGAGTAAACGAGATGGTGAGACGGCGATCGGCACCTATGATAAAGAGTAGACTTCTTACACGTAACCTGCACGGTGGGCAATGTGGTAGTACTCTCTGCATTGGTGGCCTTCACATCAATTGGCGGCAGGTAATCATTCCACGGCAATCTGTGCAGGAGGGATACGATGAGCCGATGCATCAGCCGAGCCAGCCTCAGTCCATCATCATCAATGAGCTGATGAATGGGTAGAGATCACGAAAGCAGAGGAGCAGAAGAAGGTCAGCGCACTTGGCGATTTGAGACGAAAGCTGCCTGAAGTTCTTCGACACGAAGGGGGACGCATGCAACCTCACCCGCAATGTCTCCGCTAACCTGCTCCGATTAGCGTTAGTCTTTCAAAATCATTTACAATTTTATAAATAAATAAATTCAAATAAAAATTCAAAAGCGTTTGGAATATAAAGGCAAAAATATTTTACACTACGTACCGAGAGCGCCAAGCGATGGTCCACATGTCCTCCCGCGAGACGGTGCCCTCCAGTCCGCCATCGTGCGGCCGCCAGTTCACGCTGCTACGCAGACTGGGCAAAGCGGTGAGCTCGGTCAGGAGGAGTCCTTCCAGTCCAGGTGTCACCCCGACAAAGACCCTGTGTCCTGCCAACGACACCTGCTGCCGCAGACCTCCTTTCACCAATGTCCTCCCCTTCATCCCCTTCTGAATGGCGGGAAATTCTTCAAATTCTTCATTTTCTTTGTTATTTTCCTACGTCGTGATCTTAGAAAAGGATACAGAAAATCTTACCTAACTTGTGTCGCACGGTAAACAGCCATCCGTAGGGGCACTCTCCTCTTCTGCTTTTTGTACACTGGTATCTTAACATTCAGCGTGGTGTGCCACCGGTTCAAAAGGTAAAAGCAAATAGAGCAGAGAGGACGATGGAAACCAGTGTTGTGTCGCGTGAAGAGGACGGAGTTACGGTGGAGCTGGTGTGGCGGGGACCAGCATGGCTGGGTGAGGGACCTCTGTGGCACCCCCAGGAAGGTGCTCTGTATTGGGTACGACCTCATGAGTGTCATCGAGTCGAAATACTTGCCAGTTTCAGTGTCACTGGCAAGCGTGACCGCTCTTGAAGCCGTCACATACGCACGCCCACTTGGGTGGGCTAACTTTTCCTCGTGTACAGCTGGACTGCATCAGGCCCGAGTTGCATCGCCTTGATGTGGAAACTGGCGAGCACAGAAGTTGGATGATGTCGGCTCTGATCGGGAGCATCGCGCCCCGCGCCAAAGGCGGGCTGATAGCCGCTCTGGGCAAAGGAAGGGCCGCCATCACATTCAACGAAAAGTGGGATATCAACGTCGTCATGGAGAAGGATATTCTTGGCAGCAGCAGCCTCAGGTTTCTCTTCGCTGAGCAGTGTGTGACCAAACTCTTACAGAAGGGCTGATCGGTTGTGCCTCCCTCAACCAGGCTCAACGATGGTAAGTGCGACCGCAAGGGCCGGTTCTGGGTTGGCACGGTTGCCGCAGACTTTGATAGACCTGATGGCACTCTCTACCGTCTTGACCTCGACGGTTCCGTGCACGAGATGGTCCACAATGTCAAAGTTTCAAATGGCACGAGTGCTCTTTGTGCTTTTGAAGTTTGAGGAATCATCTTGACTGATAGGTCCTGTTTAACATAGGCCTTGCTTGGTCTTTGGACAACAAGACGATGTACTACACTGATTCACCTCGTCGTGAGATCTATGCCTACGATTTCGATGAGGAGACCGGCAATATCTCGAACAAAAGGTGAGTTATAGCGCTGAGAGTCATGTGTGGGCATCTCTCACATTCTGCATTGCAGAGTGTTCGCTTCCATCGCACAGGATGCCGGCGTACCAGACGGACTTACAATCGACTCGTACGTACCACAGTGACTAGACGCATGCATACGAGTTGAATTCTCATCGTATTAAATCGCAACCCACCCTAGTGAGGGAAACATCTGGTCTGCTCACTGGGACGGCTACAGGTACGAGTTACACACGGTCATTTCAATTGTGGTCCTCTCCACTTACATTCTGTGCTCAAGGGTAACCAAGTACAAGCCCGATGGATCTGTTGACAGAGTGATCAAGATGCCCGCTCAGGTTTTCTTCACCATCAGCTGTAACAGCTTTGACCACAAGGCCTGATGCACATTCTTCGTACAATGTCGTGATCGTGCAGAGGCCCACATCGTGCATGTTCGGGGGAAAGAATCTTGATGTTCTCTATGTGACTTCAGCCTCGCGCGACATTGGCGAGCTTGAGTCTCTCAAAGGAGAACTCGACGGTGCTCTCTTCGCTATTAAGGGTCTGGGTGCCAAGGGTCTTCCCGAGCCCTCATTCCTTGCTTGATGGCCCAGCGGGCCACGCTGTACGCTGGTTCTTGCCCGATTTCCCCAAAATTTCGGAGACTTTTGCACATTTTGCCAACTGTTTTGTTTTGTTGGAAATTTCGTCTACCTAACGTTTCACGAACTTTAAGGCAGAGTGTCCACTCTCGTCTTGAACTCCTTCATTCCGTCAAGAAGTGGCCCATTTCCTCCTCTTCCCTCAACTCCTGCCGTTAACTTCTCCTTTCCCTTCTCCCCTTCCTGCTGTCCCCTATCCCCCCGCCTTGAAGAGTGAGAGCTTTTCCCCCTCTTTTCTTCTTCGCTGCAAACGAGCCAGCAAGCTTCTTCCTCTGCGTGTTCCGGCAAAAAAGCTGCGCTGTGGTAGGTGGGTGTCTGGTCTCGCAACCGCCGGTAAAAGCAAGGATACCGGAGTGCGTTACACCCGTTCCTCTCTTCTCTACCACACGGCGAAGGAGACCATCCTTGTGTAGAGAGAGAGAGAGAGAGAGAAGACCCGATAGTCGACCGGACCCGACGCACAGCTAAAGGAAAAAAAACCTCTTCCTCCCAAAGTCTCCACTGACCCCTATAATCTTCTCTTCTTCCTTCTTCTTCCTCTTTTTACTTTGTCTTCTTCTTCTTCGACACACCGGACCTTCGAAGCTAGAGCACATCTTCACGACAGAGCGTCATGGATTCTCCTCCTTGCTTCACCAAGCCGGGGGTGTTCGACTTAGGTCTCAGTCTGTTCCTATGCGTGGGAACGTTACTCTCCTTCCTCCCGCAGGTTCCGACACCCGCGTCCCCTTTGTTTAATTATATTTTTTATTTTCTGCGGCCCTTAAAAATTTAAGTACTTAACTTTACCAAAACAGGAGAAAAATAATAATAAAAAAAATAAAAGCGAAAACTCTTGTTTTACAACGGTTGCCTGGTTTTGCTTACCATGTCTGTGTTGGTGTTGTGTTGCGTGAGAGCAGCACTACGCTCTTCTACGAAGGCGATCACACTTGGGGATCAGCTTCCTGTGGCTGTGGATAAACAATTTTGGCAACTTTTGTAACACCTTCAACGATGTACTCGATCAGTGGGAGTCCATCGAATGCTGCACCCGTGTCGTACGCGTTCTTCCCGTTAGAAACATTACCACGATATCTAGGGTGCAATGATTGCTAACGTTCATGATGCATGGGTACAGGGGCCTTGGAAATGTACAGAGATGATGTTGGTATTGATGCAACTGGGAATCAACTGGGTTTGTATATTCTTGGTGTATGCTCTCCTCCGCTCTCCCTCCCACCGACCTGTCTCAGAGTTTGACATTGTTGCGTACGTGCATGAACAATCCAGATATATTCTCGCCCTTGTGTTCTTCGAATACCAGGGAACAGTCGAATCCTATAATGCTCGTCTGACCGCCCGGCTGGGATTCGTCCTTTATCTAATTGTAGTTAGTTTCGGGTACAATACTCCTCCGCTACAGCTGACTGTAACGGGTGATGGTCCCGTTAACACTGCGACGTTCTTTCCAGAATCGGGCTGGCAATGATCTTCACTCTTTTTATGGATCCATACGCTGCTCCAGCACGTGCCTACTCCTACACATTAGGTATCGCTTCTGCGATCATTCCCATATTTGTGTGGACACCCCAACTCTACACAACTTACAAACTCAAGGTACCGTACCGCGCGATAGGCGATAAAACATGACGCTTCTACTCAGCTCACACTTCATTCTCGAATTATAGGGCCCAGGCTCTCTTAGCTTGACAATGCAGGTTATTCAGACGCCTGGCTCTTTTATATTAGCGTTCAATCAGGTGCGTTTTCACATCATTCCGCAGTGCAGTGGACGCCTGCTCAGGCCCGCTTGTCCCTCAGATATGGCAGAAGGAGTGGCTTGTGGGCTTGACCGCTGCCATATCAGGATTTGAACAATTGCTGCTTGTGCTGTTGTGCACTTATTTCTTGTGCAAGTACGTTACCCCTTGCTCACAGAAGCCGTTCAAGGCCGAGTGACGTGTGCTGACCTCCTCTTTAAGGGATTGGCTCAAGGCGAGACGTGAACGAAAGCAACGAGAAAAGCAACCACTTCTCAATGCAGCTCACGCTTCGATCAATGAAGCTGACGAAGAAATCGCCATCAAAGATGACGACGATAGCAGCATCAAATGGAGGAGCAGCTATGAAAAGGCCAAGGAGGTCGATCAGGATGCCTCACCCCCACACACCGCCCAAAATACCCTCCTGAGCAGCGTCCATACCTCGAACGTTTCCTCGTAGGTGGCCTGGCCTGGCTATGCGGCTACGCACCTCTACGTGGAAGTACGCAAGGCGCCGAGCCCGACCGTTGCCAAAAGAAAATAAAAAAGAAAATGATACAAATAGCATTTTTACGACGAAATTGAATCTTGCCCATTTGAAAAAAATGTCGGCTGCCGGCAAGCCCATCGTGCGAGGTGGTGGTTCGCGGCCAATTCTGCTGAGCTACTTGTGGGGTTTGGGCTGCGCCTTTCTCGGGGGCACCGTGGTCAATCGAATAATGAGACCAGAACAGGTACAAACACGAAAACACTGAAACTGTCCAAGACACTGAAAGATTGTTTAATCTCAATTTCGCCCATGAATCTGCAGATGCCGCGATACGCTCATTTATTCGACACAGAACATAAACCGAACAACCAAACGGAGGGCAACAGTTCCTGACGACCGGGCCGCTCGTCCGCATCAGAAATTGAGTATAAAATTAATTTTTTACTCAAAAAAAACTAAAAATCCAACGTGTAGAAAATCCAGAAAATTGGGTGGATTTTTGCCAACGTGTCTGCAAATACCACCGATTGGATGAAAGAATTACAAAAATGCACCGAGGAAATGTGTGCTTCTGCCCCAAAGGCTTCTGTCACAGCCCGCAGTCCCCCGCATAAGTACCTTGCCAAGCATCCAGTCGCAGCAGATAGACACGCAAGCATGCAAGGCCCTCCTCCTTCAACTGAGGGTTATTCGCCTGCCGTGTACGTGGCGGTTCCTCCCCATCTAGTGGGGTCAGGGCTGGCACCTCCTCCCGCAGTTGGGTACCCGGGTTCGCCCAACCCTGGCGGCCCTGTGATGCGCGAGATAGCCTACGATTCCGTGCCCTACGTGGCGCCTAGCGGTTACTACCAAGGCGCCCCGCCTACGGCCGCCGCTGTGCCACCCGCCGCGGACAGCAGCAGCGATGACGCCGCCCCCGTCTTGACGCCCAAGGCCAACGAGGCTCGAAGGGTGGACATCTTCAAGTGGCTGCGAGGTGGATGGTACCTCTACGCCGACAACTGGAGGTACTTTTCGGGCTTCCAGTTGTTTGTGTTCTGCATCGACTTCCTCCTGCCGCTGGCCTACCTCGTCCTCACGTCCCCGTCTCACCATGACAAAGACTACTACTATGCCATACAGTCGAACAACGTCACTCAGTCGGGCTACCACGGTGGTGACTCGTATAACCGCTATGACGATGATGACGTTATCATGGAGGCCACGCGCACGTCGCTCTATTCATTGCTCACCTGGCCCCTATACCTGGGCCACCTCTTTGTCGGTCTGACCATCCTGCGAGCCAAGGTCTATGGCGTGGGCTACAGTCGGCTGGACGATGAGGAGGAGAACAGGCCTCGTCTGCGCGGCCTGGATGACCTTGAAACGGACGAGGTAAAGATCAAGTTTGTGGACTTCCTCAACGGCTACTACTTGTACTTGCCGCTCCTGGCGATCACGTTCGTACACGGCCTGCTGGTGCTTTTGGGCCTCGTGTGTCTCATCGTACCCGGGCTTTACCTTATGGTGACCCTCGCCTTTGTGGAGCTGCTCTACATTGAGTACCATCACTCGCGGACCACATTCGATCGGTACTCCGACGAGCCGCAACCCTTTACCTTCTGGCAGGCCTTCACGGTGTCTGTCGAACGGGTCCACCCGCATTTCTGGCGCGTGGCAGGATTCCTCGTCATCCTCACTCTCATCGGCTACCTTGGAGCGCTCACCCTCATTGGCAACATCCTCACCATTCCGTTCACCTCACTTTGCCTCGTCATCGCCTTCGAAGACCTCTACGGCCTGAGACAGGACAAGATCAAGGAATACACATGCATCTTCTCCTGCTGAACGTGCAGCAGTCTGTATGATCGATCAGCCTTCATCTCCCTTTGGCGTGTTTGGTGATGGTTATCTTTTCAATTAGTGTGTGCATTGTAAATAGAGAAGTACATTACAAACAATAGATTTTCTCAATCTTTTCCTTCACAAGGAAATTGTATTTCCAGGTAATTCACTGCGGAAGGATGAGAAGGGCAGCTCTGCAGGTACGTACCCCCCGCAAGAGTGCTGCCCAGGGCCTACAATCCCAATCTACTTTTTGGTGCAAATGTAGTGATCTGTTTTAATTTGTTGATTGTGTACCGCAGTGCATCGCTCGCCGTGCCGAAGATTCCGGTCGCCGTACGTAGCACTCACCCTCATTTCTCGATGTCCTGCTTTGCTGCCGGCGTCCCGCTTCTTGTCTATTGCGCATTCTCCACGTGCGGCTAATCTGATTTAATCTTGTTCCCCCGGGACGTTCCGGTTCCTTCTATCTCTGTGGCGCGTGCAGAGCACTTCGTGGCCCGGGCCTCGCGTGGGATCAACAAGGTCATCCTGCTGGGCAATGCAGGCGCCGAGGCTAAGACGCGCACCTATAACGAGGGGGCGGCATCGGTGACATTCTTCCCGTTGGCAACCAACCAGCTCTACACCAACAAGAGCGGCGAACGTGTGAACAAGCCTCAGTGGCACAATGTCGTCATCTACAACGACAACCTCGCTCAGATCGCCCAGAAGACGATCAAGAAGGGGTCAGTGCTCCCTCTACTTCAATTATATCAGCCAATCAAGCTGCTTGACTGACTTTGTGTGTTTTGTCACTGCAATCCGTCATCAGATCGCTTGTGTACGTTGAGGGAGCGTTGAGCACGCGCACCTACACGGATGCAAGTGGCGTGGAGAAGACCATCTGTGAAGTCATTCTGCCCAAGTTCAAGGGCGAGCTCAACGTCCTCTCCAGGAGGGAGGGCGAGGGCGAGGATGCAGAGCATGAGCACGCTGGCGAGCATCACGAGGACAAGGAGAATTCTCCACTCGCTTGAGCTCTCAGTCTTTGTAAGGGAGCAATCTTCGAGTACTGTGTTTCCATGGATCACCTCGTGCTTCTACTTGGAACATGCATTCAATGCACCTGCTACGATCAAACTTTCAAGTTTCTGCAGCTCCGAGGGTGCACACCCTTGGTTATGAATCGCTACAGAGCCAAGCCCACACAACTTTGCAATAGCCCTGCCCTCCGCAGCGTTGATTAGCGCTTGGTCCAAAAGTTTCGGAAATCAACTTGGTACTCGGTAACTTTTGGAAAAAAGTTTCGAACATCATTGCAGAAACGCGAAGAGGGGAGATTGTTGAGAGATGGACGCCAGACAGAAGCGAGAGCAGTACCGGTTCGTGCCCCCGGTCGATACTTTCGTACCACAGCCGGAGACACTCCCAAAGCGACCCGATTCATTCATGGTGGAGGGCAAACGCCAGGATGGCCGCACCGCCGATGAATTCCGGACCATCTGTACGTCTTCTAATTTTCCAATTCCCTATTTATCGTATGATATCAATCTAAATCTTGGACACCCGTTTTTAGTCATGAAGGCGGGCGTGATCAGCCAGGCCGCGGGTTCTGCTTACATTGAAATGGACCGAACCAAGGTGATTTGTGGCGTGTACGTAAAATGGATTAATTAATCATTTAAATTTATTCCCGAAATGGTATATAAATTAATACTATTATTTATCCTCTATTGCAGGTATGGTCCGCGACAAACGCCCAAGACAGTGTACAGCGAAAAGGGCAAGCTCAACTGCTTCTTCAAGCTGGCCACCTTTGCTGAGGCCGGAGAGCGACGCAAATACGTGGCCGTACAGATCCTTACCTCAGCATGCTCCACTGATAGGCTTTCTCACATTGCTTGGGTGATGGTTGTGCAGGACAAGGATGAGAGGGAGCTGAGCATGCTCATGGTACAGGCTCTTGAGGTGTCGCTTCGGTTGGAGACCTTCCCGAAGGCCGAGATCGACGTGTTCGTGATGGTGTTAGAGTCCAGCGGCGGAGTGCTCAGTGCGGCTATCACTGCTGCATCCCTGGCTCTCGCTGATGCGGGTGTGGAGATGTATGATCTTGTGGCCAGCTGCTCGGTCGTACGTTCAGTCTTGGATTCCGGGCTTGATGAAACGTTACTGATCGCGGCGATGTGACAAAGGGTGTTGTGGATTCGCACATCATGCTAGATCCGTCGAGTACCGAGGAACAGTATGGACAATCAACCGTCACGGTTGCAATAATGCCATCGGTAAACGAAATAACACAGATGCTGCAGACGGGCGAGATGGACCACACCAAGGCACCAGAGGTACGGAATTTACTCACGATAGTCGCATGCCCAGCTCACCTTCGGATGGCTGTTTCACCAGGCGATCGAGCTTTGCATTGATGGGTGCTCCAAGGTCTATCAGTTGATGCGGCAGAACTTGCTCGAGACGGCCGTGCAGAAGCTGGCCCTAGAGGAGGCTAAACAGAAACAGGAAGAGTCCGCACAAATGGGAGAGAAATAAACATCTTCTCTCGCCATGGGATTCTTACAGGTTTGTTGGGTTCACTAGGCGCAAGCGGCTGATGTCAATGTCGCGTGTGACTCCGCACTTAAGACATCTTTGCTTCACAATCGTCGAGCTGACATCGCTGGGTAGCCCCTCGGCATCATCCAAGCACATCATCAAGCCGTCGCATTCGCGTTCCTCATTAGGGCAGAGCATGCATTCCTCCATATATCGGTCCACCTCACCGGTCTTGTCTTCACACCTGGCGTGAATAGTCAGTCTCCGGTGGGGAGCACCAGGGAATTAACCTGTGTTGCAGTACCGGGGACAGCCACACGTGAAGCAGTAATGCTGCTGCAGTTCTTCCTGTCGCTCGGACGTATCGTCACGCAGTGGAATGTAGGTGATGTTAACCTCCTCACCTGATTTGTAGCAAGAAAGCTTAGAGACAAGGCACTATCATGGTGAAGTACAGAGTTTGAACCCTTCTTGAGCGGCCGAAGAGCACGCAAGGATAGAATCCTGCCGTCGAACTGGCGCGCAGCTGAGGGTACACAGCTATGGTTGACGCTTGCAGCAATGTTGTATATGGCTGACCCGTAGTTGATAGTCTTTCGTTTGGTCGGATGATACCTACGTGTTGGGAAGAGATAAATCGCACGCTAGCGAGAGTTGTTGGCAAGGAGAGGGGGAAAGCACCTCGCAAACGAGTTACTTTCAACACGTCCGACGTATTCCACAATGTCATCCACCTCCAGTCCTTGCAAAACCTCGCTCTCTCCATCTGGAGTCACTGAGATGATGAGCATTTACAGAGTTTACCGGCTAAGCTCAGTAGCCGTGTACCCGGTTTCTCAAAGGCTTCCACGACCACGCACGCCCGACGGCGGAATCGGCTGATGGCGGCTGAGCTGCAGTTGCTTGTGTTGGATATCAGCGTCAGGAAGTGAGTAAATGATGTCTCTAGAGTTCTAGGTGTTTCAGTCCCCAGAGATTCCTCTCCTCTACCGCTGTTGTCTTCCTGTTTCATATCTTTCTGGTGTGACTCGACCCAACGCAGCGCAACCAAGTGGAGGAGCAGCCTTATCTCCTCAATCTCATCCGTTGAGAATCCCTGGATGCATTCGCCACGAATGATCATAAGCAACATAGCGACAGGAAATGTGCGAAGGCTGAGCATACGTGGGTATTGCACGTCGTGTGCAACCTCTGCAATGCCTCGCACTCGACCTTTGGATGCACCGCACGGCCTGTTTGTTCCAATCCGGGTGTAGATGAATGAGTGGAAATCAGATGATAGCATTTGCACATATATCGCAGCTGTTGAGATGATCAAGCCCGTACCGCCGTTTGGTGTAACGCATTCCTGTGAGCAAAAGGACACTTGGCGGCACCGCGAACAGGTTAGACGTAACGGGGCGGACGCGTAGCGTGTGCACGTGTGGCACACCATCCCCTGCTGCGGCGCGCTTGCTGCCGTGGCGTAGGCGGCCTCGCTCAGCACCACCGCGCCGGCCTCCACGTCGCGCGTGACCACCACGTATCGTCCGCACCCTTGGGCGTAGCGCACCTCGACCGGCCAGCCGCTGCGCCGCAGCCACGCGTTGCGCTGGGCCAGCTGCTCCTCCATGATGCTCTCCTCGTCACCGGCATCGCCATCACCGCGCGCACGTCTTCCCCTTCTTCGACGGCGCCGTCCTTTCTTCCCCTGTTCGTCCGCACCGCGGCTGCCGCTCTGCGCTGGTGCCTCGTCCGTGTGCATCGTTCCGTAAAGTTAGTTTTGTTTTTCGATTTTGCTTTTCAGAATTTTAGATGTGTTTGCGAAAATAGTTTGTGTTTCATTAAATAATTTCATGATTGCAGAAGCCTTTCGTTAGAAGAAACATTTCGAGTGAACCGTGAAGCGAAAACACGAAAAACGTTCCGCATGACAAACGCAGCTGGTGAAGACTTGGTCAAGTTAGATGAAGTCTACCGATGTGGGTTTATCGGAGACGACGAATACGTTCGGCGCAGGATGGAGCTGCTGAGCCTGTACCCGGCAGCATACGCAGCCTCGTACGGCCCGCAACCCACTGACTTACCCGCACAACCTGCACTCTTGACAGCAAAAGAAAGTAAAAGCCCACCAGTCGAGAAGCGGCCATGGCCACCACAACGGCCGGGCACTACGGGACAAAGTTATGGGAACCAGACGCCTCTTCCCGGATGGCGACTGCTTCCGGAGAGCGACAATCCAGATGATGAAGACGACGAGGACGAAGAGGATGATGAAGATACGGACGATGAGGCCTACATTGCACGTCACACTCCCTACGAGCGATACGAGGTCGCGGCGGTTCTGCTGGATTGGTCGGTGACTGAGTTGCGGAAGTGCTTAGCTGATCGAGGGCTCGCCATCGGCGGGGTCAAAGCTGAACTCGCGGAGCGACTCGCACTCCACTTCGTTCCTGGTGAGCCCGTATTCAGGCAGCCTGGCTCGACATCGCAATGTCGCCGTTTATGAAAGAGCACTCAAGCGGCCATAATGTACATAGACGAATGGATGCCTGATGATTGAACTTTGATAATAAATAGGTAACATGATGACGAAGAATCCTCTCCGTACGGATGATGGCGCCAGCGGGCTTTATGCGTAGGCCTTCTCGTCCACTTCGAGGAAATGGAAGAACTCTTTTCGGAAGTACTGGACGAGAGGGTGGAAGAGATTCATCTTGCACTTGCCGTCCTGGAGGCTCTGGTGAGCGGCAACGGCTTGCAGCACGCTGCCCCACTCCTCGCGTAGTTCAGTTGATCGGCACAGATTCTCATCTTCCCATGTGGTGACCTTAATGGGTACCACCTCCAGATGCCGCGTCGATCGCTCGAAGGAGACCACTCGGAACCAGAACTTATAATCCTTCGTGGCTACCGCATTGATCTTGTTCTTCTCTGGGAAGTATCGGGCCGAGAATGTGACCGATCTGCACGGCCATCATACAAGATGTTAGAAAGGACGCACATTGAAGCGAAGATTGTAACTACAATACCTATCCATAGTCCAGTCCGGCTCGTTCTTCTTAATGAGCAGAGACCTGCCGTTGCTGTAGGCCTTATGGTCAATATTAGGCGTGACACCTAAATAGTCCATGATGGTCGGAATCTGATAGGGAAGATGCTTGTTAGAGACTAACAAGACAAAGATTGGTAGGAAGGGCGTACATAGTCCACATGAGATGCCAAGGCAGGATGTGGCTCATACTGTTCAATGCTTGACTGTTGAATGAAGTAACGTAATTGAGTGTTGTGGACAAACGGCACCGCAAAAGGGTTGACGTACATCTCCTGGCGTACAAATGTACGAAGGAGAGAGAATCTTGCCGTTCCACCATGAGCCCTCACGCTGTCCGTGCCCCTTCTCTCCGTGTTCTCCTTCCATGTTACCATGGTCGGCTGTAATAAGGAGGATAGACTTGTTATCGAGCAGATCAGCCTGTCGAAGCATTTCAATCGCCTTATGGCGATCTTCATCCTTTTGTCGGATGATGCGGTTGGAGTATTCGCGTGTGTCTCCCACAGGGTCACGATCATAGTAGCCTGGTGGTGGCGGGTTCGGTACTGGCCGCTTGTGAACAAGCAAGAATAAGAAGAAGGGCTTTTGGTCAGCCTTTCGGCGGTTCACAAATTCCTATGCAAGAACATCCACGAAGAGATGTGAGCTTAGTGATATGAGGTGTTGGTTAGGACATACCTGAGTCTTATCGAGGAATTGATAGTTTCCGTCCATGCTGTCAAACTCATCAAGATTGTTGTATAGATTTCTGTTGGGATAGTTCCATGCTGGCGAGGCCACAACGCCGCCAGTCACATATCCTATGTATACTGTCAGTGACGCTGGCGATATGTGTAATGGTGATACACGAGGTCAAACCATTTGCTTTGAGAAGCTTGATCATATAAGAGGGAATGTGTCCAACAGCAAATGAGTGATAGTGATAGGCATGGATTCCGTAGAGAAGACTGAATTGCGCCATTTCTGATACGTGTCCTGATGCGGCATGTATCTTGGGTGAGATACACTTGTTGTCCTGATCAAGTACAATCCATCAATATAATACTTCCTTGACTTCATACGTGCTGCACGTACCTCAACGAATTTCATGAGAAGCGGTGATCGAGTATGTGTTGCATCATCGTATCTCATGGATTCTACCGCGTAGAGTATAATGTTTTTCTTCTGCTTTATGGTTGCTTTAAGCTGTCCTTCATCTAGAAGCGGATAGCCTGCATCCGGCTGTGGGAAATCATAGTTGGTGCGAGGGATGACAGGGATTAACCTGAATCGAGCAACGATGTCAGCTTGGGTTACTGCACAGGATTGCTTCGAAATTCATACCGATCGACAGGATTAGGGTCGATGTAGTTGAATGGAAGTTGTCCGCGGTAGTGCTCTACGTCTTCGTAGATGAGCACAGCCTGGAAAGTCACAATCAACCCGGTAATGACAATGATGAGGTTGATGTAGAGGAACAATTTGCGCATCTGCTGTCGAGACATCCGTTGCACTATCCATCGAGCCAGCAAGAAAAAGGAAGCCTGTCCAAGAAAGAGCAGCACAACGACGAGCTTGATGTAAGGCCAATGGTCCGGGTCGATGCCAGCTCCAAGCTCACGCTGTCGCTGTAAAACCTACATAGAAGGAGTTAACGGTGATAGATAGCTTGGAGCGAGCGGCTTGTGGTCAATACCTGCTTGATGCCCAAGATCTCTACTAAGTCGAGGTCAATAAGATGGACTGACATGTCCACAAGAAGGCGACACTCGAGAACGTAGAAGGCCAGAAGGATGATTTCCACTGCGGAGAAGATAAAGATGGAAATGTACAGCCCGAAATGGTATCGTTCACCGATGCGTACGAGGCTACGTAGCAAGCCTTAATGAACACGTGTGAGACATGCACATGAAGGGTTCAAGGAGTGAAGAGCATTTCATACCACAGCTCTGCGATATGTTAAGGAATCTCGTTGCGCAGTTGAAGCAAAAGCTGAACGCGCGGAAGATAGCGTTGAGCGCTAGCCAGACTGCAACGCCTACAAATAGGCAATGGAAGATCATGAAGTTGGCATAACCCAAGTGGTGCATCAAGTACTGTAGCAGCAAAGGAGTGAGTCAGAGGCGACAAAAAACGACAGGGTCACGTAAAGACCTCCTTCTAAGTGACGTTACCTGCGGGTAGTTGTTCTTGTGGAGCTCTGGGGAGTAGTTGTTGATGATGGTGCTCAAGCTGAACCAGTAGATCAGGATCTGAATGACTGCATTGATCAATGCCATCATGAAGGTGACGCTTCGCGCATCGGCCAGCAGCACGCCTGCCACTCGGTCGCAGAACTGACCCACGGGCGTCCCGAAGAACCCTCCTGGTACGGCACCCGCAACCTGCTGGTGCTGGTGCTGACCGGAAGGCTGTCCGCTTGTTCCCGCAACCTGAGCCTCCACATCACCTCTCACTCGCTCCACCTGTTCCTCTCCTTCCGCTGCCTGGACGTGGTCATAATGATTTTTTTAAAAAAACAGGAAAAACCTCATAATAAATACAAAAATCAGGAAAATGATATTTTCTCGAATGAGAATAACGAAATAATAGAACAATAAAATAAAAATAAATAACTAGGAGACGTTACTTTGTCGCATTTGCCATGATCATGGCGACGCTTCTTGAGTCGATCGGTGGATTCGAACATTGATGTGCTGTTGATGCCACGAGAGGCCTGTGCAGATCGATGAGGTAGGCACCCACCACCTTGATCTGCGGAGTTTGCCCGTGGAGCCTTTGGGTACGGTACTTGTTGGTGCCAACCAATAGATGCCTGCAGGACCGTGGATCTGCCGAGAAGAGGACGACGTAGATGACAGTTGCGGGTCACTCGACCATGCAGGTGTGTAGTATGGAGACAGAGAACTGGTCCCTGCAAATCTCGCGAACAAGCCTGCTTGGTGCACACGTAGCCACAAGACTCTTGTCCGTATCTCCGTACATACTTCACATTTCTACAAATCTGAAACGCATTTCAGAAAAATCAAGTTTAATTTGTACCGCGAGTCTGAAAAAGAAAAGAAAAGAGAAATTATTTTCTTGTGGAAGGACCGGAAGCAAGATGGAAGGCCGGCACAAGCGAAAGAGGAGGAGCGAAGCGGGGACGCCCCACTCTCCGAGTGCCAACGACGAGCGGACGCCCGTGGGTAAGAAGGCCGCGCGCCGTAGGACCAGTTCCAATGTCGATGTGGATGGTACATTGTCGCAAATCGCCCATCTTTCTCTAATTTACCAGGATTTTGAGATGAGATTATTCCCTCTACTTGATGATGATTATCGCCACCCTGTTATGTGCAGCTTTCTTGCAGGGCATCGCAGACGAGGTGGAGAGCGCATCGCCGCCGGCGGTGGCCAAGGTGAGGACAGCAACCGGCATGGAGATTAGCACGGAGGCCGCCGCGCAGGCAGAGGAGCTGCTGCGGAAGCTGAAGGCACCACCGGCCGAGGTGAGTCGTGTCGAGAAGATCGGCGCCGCGTGGCGGCTGTACGAGATGGCGGCGGGAGCTATGTCCGGTTCGTCGACGACGGTGGCAACCAACGTGACGACGATGGCCAGCATGCTGCCACTCCTTCTGGACTGGCTGCAACCCACGATGGCACGCTCGGAGCGATACGTGATGGGAGGAGCGTCCGCGGGCACGCCGGCTTCATCAGCCAAGAAGCAATCAAAGAAGAAGCAGAAGCTGCAGCATGACGGGGAGGAGGACGAGAACGAGGATGCCAGAACATTGGAGCGGGCGGTACGCGATCCACACTGGACAGTGCTGATGAGAATCATGGAAGCTGAACATGGGTCTGGTGTAACTGTTATCCATATGAATGCAGGTCGATATGGGACCACCACAGTTCTTGGACGAGCGTCATTGGGGATTGTTCCATGAGCTCCTCGCGAGCTCTCCGAACAGGAGTGTCCCCATACGCATGGAGATGCTTCGAGTGATCTCATCGGCGCTTCTGTGCTGCGTAGGTCTCATTCCAGCAGACACGTCAGTGCAGCAAGTCCAGAACAAGCTAGAAATCATGCGGCGATTAGAAGCCATCGTGGCACTGCTGACGTCATCCGCGTATTCTCAATTCTTCACACCTGCAATGGATAGCTACGTGACCTACCTCAGCCGATCAACGCAGGCCTTAGCCCACCTGTACGTGCTCTTCTCTGTTGCACTTAAGGGTCTCGCACCTGATCTTCTGCTCGGCCACCGTGGTGATCTTGCGCGTTACGATACCAACTCAGATACTCTCAAGCGGAAGGAGGCAAGCAGGCGGTGAGCCAAGCAGACAAAGAAATGGAAGCGTTGTGTGCCAACGTCGTAACAACGGCGTTGAGGAAGTTCATGGATGTACGACAAACGATGGAAAGCAATCAAAAGAAGGTAGTCAAGCTGCTCTTTTACCATATCTTCACCTCGCTAACTGTGTTGATTCAGTTGTTCGGCATCGTAGTGGGAAAGCTATTGGAGCCACTCCTCGCGCTCAGGAGTTTGCTAGTCATGCGAATGAAAGTCACGGAAGGAGAAAACAATTCCACTGGCATGCAGATCAAGCGGTACATTGAAGACATCGTGCTTCACTCTCTGTTCCATCCGGAACACCTATTCGAGTATTCGCTAGCGTTCTCGTTGAAGCAGGATGTAGCGGCCACCGCTTCGGTGCAAGGTAAGCTGCAATCCCTATTATGGTGCAGCTGCTGGTTGCTCATTATCTATCAGAGGGTGAAAGCGGGACAGAAGGGAAGAAAGGTCGAAATAAGGATAAGACCGCTGGTTCGTATGCAGGAACGATCAGTAATTATCGCAAGCAACTCTTTGACGTGCTTCGAGAATATGTCAATACCGCACTCGGGAAAACTGAGGGATCATCTTCGACGCCTCTTCTTGGTACCAGCATTCTTCTTCTCATCAGCAAGAAGCCTGTCTCATGGATTGTCTATGAATAGTACTCCAGAACATTCCCATGATCTATCGAGGGTTTTTGGATAGCCTCAAAGCCGTCCTCATGGCCATCGAACAGAGTCAAGAGCGGCGATCGGATCAGCGTAAGGATGTGCCTGATGGTAATAACTTAAGTCTATTGTGAAATGTGCCGCGATGAAGACTAAATAGTTCAAACAGATCAATCTGCCGCGGAGATCGGTGGAGAGGAGAGTAAGCGACCGCGACAGCACATGGACTTCCACTTCCTTCAGGAACTCCATGACATCTTACGGCCTCTCCTATCCTTGCAAGTCGATGTGGTCAACACGGGTACAATACATTATAATTGTATCTTGATCATAGGCTCTTACTTGATCTCACAGCACGTTCTTCACACCAGCCCGAACCGCTGCTGTAAGGCTTGTTCGTGATCTGCTTCAGCTGGTCGAGGAGTACCATGTCTATGAGCCCACGCAAGACACTGATGATAAGGTCTAATGTTGTCGCTCATCTTTCTGGAGATTTGAGTTAACGCTTCACATCAGGCCCAGTTTCGCTTTCTTGAGCAATTGTCTGTTCACGATGTCGATTCCCTCAAGCAACTATTCGCTCGCGTTCAGCAGCAGCCTGATCTCTTTGATGCAGGATGCCGAGGTACCGCAGAGCTTCGATGTTTTATATGTGCCAGTAACTTACTTACAAATGCACGTACAGATTTAGTTGGTGCTCTGTTTGAAGATCTTAAGAACCTTGGAACCCTTATTCACTTGACAATAGCGGAGAAGTTGACCGACATCTGGGTCATCCTTTGGAACCTACCCTGGCAGTCGGGCGACGCAGTTCCATCGGCCTGCATTGAGTTTAGTCGTGCGCAGCTGGCCACATACAGCAAGCTGCGCCAGATGGATGTGCTGCTGGGGCAGCTGCTCCCCTCTCTCAGGACTTACAGTGGCGGACATGCGCACCACATCATTTCGTCTCGGGCGTTCACCAAACAGTACCCTTTCCTCCTTTTTTTCCCTGCCATGAAGCACTAGCTCATTCTGTCCATCAATCCAAATAGATACTATGACTGTGTAATGCAGCTACCGATGGGTAAGATAGGAGCTATATGGCAGATCTTCTTGACCGAGATTACGAGCACCTACTCTCCGCAGTTGCAGCAGTATCTCCCGGCAGCACAGAAGGACGACCGTGGAGCGATTGAGCGCGTCTCACCCCTTCTAGTGTCGCTTTCCCACGTGGTTCACCTTTTCGTGGCATTGATTGATAGCGTACTTCTGGTGAACACGACGGCACCGACCATACTCGATCTGGTATCAAAGACATGCGCTGAAGTGGTATCTCCGCTTCTGGAGCTCGCCGTAACCGGCAAGCAAGGCAAGAAGGTAGTTAGTCCCTTATCATTAACTTCGTGAGTATCTTATCAATTTGCCATTCGATATTATGTGGCACTCCAGGGGAGCAAGTCGGATGTCTCAGCGTCGTTGGCGATCGAAATGCTCATCATTTATAACTCCTTGCTCGGGTTGAGAGAACAGTGCAATCGCTTCCCTTCCACGCGTGGAGCCAAGAGTAAGGGCAAGTCCAGCACTCACACGCTCAGCGATGATGTGCGAGCAAATGGATCATGCTTTTACCTCTTACCATCGGCCAAGTTGCATGGCCTCTCTCTATCCGATCTTCAGAATCGGCTGGCGCCAGGGCTTCAGCTATCCCGTCACCGCCTTTTGTTTATGCTGGTACTAGCCTCTAGCAATGTGTTGACTTGCCTGGGCATTCACGCTTACGTTCACTTTGCCATAGAATGTGTTGCGAATGCAACATCTGAGACGGCTACACACCTTCTCTCGCCTCTATGCGCTGCGTGATCAACCAAGCGCAGAGGTAGCATCAAGCATGAATTCTGAGGAGATGAGTACTCTTCTGCATGAGCTGCGAAGGGCAATGGAAGGCGCTAGTGCCTCTCTATTCAATGAACTCGCTGAGGCCATGACTACTGACCGTAACAAGAGCGGATGGGATGGTATGCTGGTCTCGCTTGCAGCGCCAACCTACGGAGTGGCTCTGTGGAAGCTGTTGGCCGAAAACATAGACATCCTCTCGTACGTCTTTCCACCAGAGTGCTCGCACGCATCAATACTCTCGCTTCTAACGTATGCATGCTCTGTAGGTTATACGCATCGGAAGAACATCTAGTCCTATTTGTTCGTGTTCTGTTGGTCGATGGCGCACCTACCTCGCATGGACATATGCGCAATTTGCATCAAGGCGCAATCACTCTACAAGATGTATCGCGCGAGCTTCTGTGCAAGACCTCCTTTTACGAGTTGACACGGCTGGCCGATAGTGTGGTGCCTGTGCTGGTGGATGCCATTCGAGAACTAGCAGAACAAGTTGTTAACCACAAGGTACGCACCTTCTTCGCTGTATGTCCGAGTGGTGTTCAACGCTGATCCTGATTATACACTCGTAGGCGAATGTAGACGTACGACGGATACTCAAGCTTCTGAGCTCCATCAAAAAGGACAAAGAAAAGGCCAAAGAGCAGTTCAAGGAATTGCTGAGTGAAGACAAGCCTATGCATAGCGGTCATAAAGCTGAGACGTCATCAGGAGTTCAAACGCGCCTACTGAAGTTACGCGATGTACTCGAGCTGATTCTTGCTCTACCTTCTACCTACCTGCCTCCACAAGCGCGAGAACAAAGCAGCCTGGTGGCGCTTGCATTGGATTGGCTACTTCATCGCCTTTACTCTTCCGATGAGCGGTACGGCTGCTCTTCGATGGAAAGTGCAAATTGCTCATTCACCTCGATTCATAACAGAGACATGGAAGAGGATTCGCGAAGCCAGATCGAAAAGACGGCGTTGGCTTTGCGCAGCACCTGTAGACGTTATCTAGCTGCGATGCTCGTCCATTTGCCCGATGAGAGACCAGTTACACGTACAACCTATGGTAGCTTCACGATTTTATTTCTTATATGTCTATCTGCTGCAGGACCTTCTTTCAAATGTTGTCATCAGCTGGCTGTACGGTTCTTTGCAAGGTGTGGATAGCATGCATCCGCTTCTTACACACACTCTAGAGGTCCTGGCCATTCACATTCGGTATGTTTGTCTTGGGCGGTTCATCACGCGAAGAAAGCTAACTAATGAGCATCGCGCAGCAACGAGTTGAAGCGACCAGCGCATGAACGCCTGGAGAAGCTGGAGGATGTACTTGCATCCGTAGTGGATTCGATTGATAACCACGAAGAAGAAGCAGAAGGGGATGGCCTTCAGGAGATCCGCAAGGTGTGTCTTCCTGTCAGCTGCATTACCAACGTTATCAAGGCTATGACAAATGAGTACAATGCCCGGATTGGCACACGCGAGCAGCGGAAGAAACTCAAGTGCGTAACCTCCGCTGATCTTTCTGGATAGAATTGGAGCTAATCTACTCGCCTGTGTACACAGGCAAGCCTCTCTCCTTCTTGGGGGCCAACAAGCAAAACAGCTACCGTCTGTTGAGGTTGAGGACGTGTGCATCCACTTTGTTGATCGGGCCGAATTGCTGCTCCTACGACTTCTGAGCGAGCAGCCACTGTCGGCCTACCTATCCATGTCGGAAGCCACCGTAGAGACTCTGCTTCATTCGCAAGACCAAGAACTTCGTAGGACAGCGCAGGAGTACTTCGGCCATCTGCTTGCACTCACGGAGCAGGTGCTTGCCTTCCGGTTTATCCAATTCTCTCGACGCAAGCGAGCAGGAGAGGAGCGGGCCAACACCAGAACCGTCTTTTCCGAAGTGGGTCGCTTCGCCTCCTTTGCCTTCCGAGTCATCGCCACCGCGGCTACGTCACCGCAGCTCACCGGTACCGTTATATCTGAGAGTTAAGGTTGGTTATTGGATAAGGATTTGACTCATCTCTGCACAGATGCTGAGGATATGCTGTCCAGCCGAGCGCTCCGGTTTGTGGAGTACCTTTGTAAAAACATGCATAATTTGTATCCACAGCCTGACAAGCCCACCTACGCCCGATTCTTCGCCATGTTACATCATCTCATGCAACTCTACATTGATAGATCTGCCTCATCTTCGTCTTCATCAGGTATTTTCCTGTCCAAACATTGGATTCAATCAGAGCATTATTAACGACCAACATGGAATAGGGATCGAGTTTGTAAAGCGACTTGAGGCTTGCTATCTGGCTCTGCTGTGTAACTGCCCTCCGGAGCATGCTGCACTTGTCGTCCAGGCTCTTCCAGCTGAGCTGTCAACAGCCTCGGTCCCGCGACTCACCGCCATTCTCGGAGTCGTCCTTACCCTGCTCACTCTGAATGGTAAGTCGGTTCTTCGCGTTGGATATGCAGCGTTTCTCATTGCAAATTGTTGGGTTGGTGCAGAGTCCCGGGTTCTGAGCCATTTTGAGGACGTAGCGCCCATATTGGTGCACAAGTTGGTGGATCTGATCAGCTGGTGCGCCGCACTACTGATGCCAGACACAAGCTCAGTGAGGGGCAACGAACTGCTGCACATAGCAGCCACGTCGCTCACCATCATCACGCACATAATCAGCAATCGGGTACTCTATGATAGATGGCCTCGCATCAGGAGGCGAACACTCTAACCTTAGCACTGGGATATCACAGTTATTCAAGATAGACACCCACACTGTGTCGCGAGTGTTTGGTGCGGTGTCGGCGTTCTCCGTGCCAAGACGACGCTGGGCCTTCGCCGAGGTGGACCTAGCACAGCTGCAGCCAGCCGTGCGGCAACAAAAAAAACGGAAAGCTCCCGTCAGCGACTTCCTCCCCGAGGGTCTCTTCTTGGCGTTCTACTCCTTCCTCTTCCGCATGCTCAAGATACGTTACAAGCAGACATTCAATTGCATGCCCATCTTTCTTCACAACATCCGCGGTACGACATCTCGCCCGTGGTTGTAACGGTACATTGCTGATGATGATCACAGAGCTGCTGTCGAGCGTGTTCAAGGCCGAGCACAGCTTCCTTCAAAACCGACGAGTAGGATCGACAGCACGATCCTCATCATCGCATCATACTTCGGAGCACAACAAGGACAGTGCATATCAGCTCCACATGACATGCGCCAAGAATCTAGCCAGGCTGTTGGAAGAGATGAGCAAGCATCCCAAGCAGTTCAACAAATATGTGGCTCACCTTCTGGTCTTCTACATCCAGCTGACCGAGGTCTATCCGCTCACGCCAGCCATCAGGCAGGCCCTTCTGCCCGGCATCTATTCGCTCCTTGACATCTGTAGCGAATTCGAGTACGTGAAGAAATCCCCATAGCATGCTTCAAACAGCTCTAATGCTTACCTCCTCTTGATTCGTCACGCAGGATCAAGGTGGTTAGCAGGCTGGTGGACGAGACAGGCCGAGCTATCTTCAGGAAACTCTACGAGGAGTACAACCGCGACTGGAAGTTCCAAGGCAAGGCCTGAGAGGAGGGTAGGTTGTAGTTCTTCAACAAGGACACGATGATAAAGGCTCACCCTCCAATCGAAACAAACATGTCTCTTTATGCATTTCGGGTAGTGAGTTGATGACCGGTCAACATGCCATCTACTTCCGCGCTCTAGACGCTTTCCAGGATGTGAGCTGATGGCGCAGGAGCGTCTTGAGCTCAGTCGAGTGCTGCTCCTCGATCCTCAGACGAAGTTGAGCTCAACTCATAGCGGAATCGCTTGAGCGCTCAGTTTACACTACACGATCGTGGATAATCAATTCGACAGTCCTGAGTATGAACTGAGTGTAGCTCGGTAGAAGTGCTGGTCTATATGCACCCACGGGCACTACCCCCAGAGAGGAGAAAGGTGACCCCGTGACTTAATCTTTGACGATGAAGATCACAGGTCATCTCCTCCAGTGTTTGCGCCACTCTGGCGATTCCGAGTGGAGAACACGATCCTTCATGTGGTGTGATCGTCACCTTGATGGCCTCAACGTTTACTTGCAACCCATCTTCCAGCACAAAGAGTGAAGAAAGGAGACGAAAAATGCAGTACCGGCCTTTGATGATGGTAGGTAGGTTTCTATTCACATATATCGGAGGCACGTGTTTCCGATAACGTGCCGGCACCCCTCTTTCAATGCCTCTCTCTCGGAGGTAAAGGGCAATAGTCTTGCATGATCGGTCCTGCACCTATTCCTCGTCTGAAACGGAAAGTAAAAGAATAAGAGATCAATCGTGGCAGGCCCTTACACTTGGACAGGAGTACCTGGCCAGCGAGTTGCAGCGGAAGTTGATCAGTCGGGGCCGAGCGGCGAAAGGGTCAGCCACATTCGCATCCGACCAGAGCCTCTCACCAATGGCCGCAGCTCTTGGCCAAATGCGCGAGTCGATGTTGGTTTCATCCACCTGAGCAGCTTGTTAATGCCGAATTGCTATATGCAAAGTATCCATCCACGTACATTCTCGCCCCACATGCAGCCCTCTCCCCCGAGTATCATCTTTTCCTCAGCGGCAGTAAGGTTTAGGCCACGCACGGGATCAGCCTGATAGAAGGCCATCCATGTGTCCACCCATTCGTAGAACTTGGGCTTTGGGTCCATGCCAGGATTCTACATCGAACAGGAAGATGAGTTCCGCGAAGCTTCCGTAGTATCCGCACAGATGCGTACCTGTTGGTCCAGATACCAGGGATAGGCCCAGAGGGTACGATAGCCCTGCTGTACGACACTGCGCAGAGTACCCTGATCCAGCCACACCTCGGCTACCATCTCGGGGTGAGCCAGATGTTGCCAATTGTCGTTGAATACGTCCTGCCACACCACCATGGTCCTATTGACGTATGGCGGGAGCGAGGAGTCTCTCTTTCTGTGATCGTTTGCTGGCTCACTTGCAGAGTTGCTTGGCCTGACCAACTTGCCAAGACGAGCTTCAAAGTAGGTGAACATGCGATAGGGATCAGTCATGTTGTTCTTGATGCCCCACTCCTTGATCTTGGGATCATGCATCCAGCAGTCCACAGCAGTCTCGTCACCACCCTTCAATGCACACATCAGGAATCAGTTAGAGTGATATGAACCATACACCAAGTTGAGAACGCTAAGTACAGTGTGAATGAACTCATCAGGGAAGATGGAGGCCATCTCGTCGATGAAACCCAACAAGAAGTCGTAAACGTCGTCTGAAGCAATGTTGAGCGGAATCACGTTGATGTCCGTGGTGTAGGTGGGGCAATCCGCTACCATGAACGGGTAACCAACACCAAATCTGCGGTTGATCGATACAGTATGAGGCGAGGATCATCTCTTCTCCTCCAAGGAAGGAGAAACATGCTTACCCATAAGCATGTCCAGGCATCTCCCACTCAGGCACTACACGAATGCCTCGCTCAAGTGCGTACTGTACTACCTCGCGAAGATCCGCATGAGTGTAAATGGCCCCGCGTCCCCACGCACCTCTGCGCAGAACAAGAACATACAGTTAAGCATGGGCATCCTCAATCACGCCTCACCGCAAGGACTGTACCGAGCAAGTTTGGGATAGCGGTCCGACTGGACGGGGAACGATTGAGCATCGGTAGCATGGATGTGCAACACATTGAACTGCGTGCGGGGTGAAAAGAAGCACACCGTCATCAGTGACAATTCCATACTGGTGAAATTGGCCTGCTTGAGAAGAGTACCTTGTTGTAAGACATGGCGTCCAGGGTGCGCTTGATTGCGTGCACCGGCAGATAGTGGCGAGATACGTCTATCATGATTCCTCTGAGCAGAACATAGAATCAGGATGCATTCCTGTCATTCTACGAGTAGAAGGGAAGATTACCGCCAGGGGAACCGCGGCCAGTCCACAATGCGCACAGGGAGGTCGGGAAGGGAATAGGCCTGAGAGGTGTCGTTCCAGCGGATCGTCTGTGAGAAGGTCTCCAGGCCACGCAGAGCACCGAACACCGTGTTCGCCATGAGGTGCGCCTCCCAGTCATCTCCCGGGCCGAGCTCGGTGGGATCCGGCACGTAGAGGTGGTAGGACTCGTCCGTGTGGAGGTTCAACGCGGCATGGCTGTCGTCGTCGCTCTCCACCGTCACCACGAGTGAGAGCCGCGTCCCGATGGGCGGAATGTCCATCATCGGAGATGATGAATGTCGGTGGTCACGGTCATCAGAGTTGCTCTGCTTTTCGGGAAACGGAAACAGCAGACTCGACCAGTAGCGGCGGATGGCCGCGTTGAGGACGGTCGAGGTGGACTCAGTCCTGATGGTGAAGCCCAGCGGGGACAGGTGGGCCTCGACGGTTCCCGACTTGACTATCTGCGGCTGCGGCCACAGACCGGAGACACCGCCGCCCATGAGCCAGGCGGGAGACGACGTCGACCCAAAGTCGCTCATGATCGACAGTGGGCGGTGGTGCATCTGGCGGGGAGGACCGCCCTCCACCCCGGCGAGAAGAAGAAGAAGGAGAAGACCCACCATCGCAACCACCGCCACGGTGGACTGTATCTGCTTCTTCATCCTCTTCTTGTGTTGGTGCGGTTTGTGGTACGTAGTCCTTCTTCAGAGTTAAGACTCTTCAACAGACCACTGATGAGCCAGGACGTCCTGTCACGGTAAATTCCGCAGAATCGGAGTTACGGACATCCAGTTTGGAATCCGAAATATATTATGTGTAAAATGTCAAGAATGCGGGTAAGAAGCAGAGGAAAACTCACTGACCCGAACAAGAAACTTCGGGTTGAATTCGTCCTACTATTGTCCTCAGCACAGCCCACACCGATCCTTGCTTTGCCAATCTTCATCAATTAAATCCTCTTCTTCAGCATCTCAAGATCTCTTTAAGTTTTTTTAATCTCCATTAAACTGCCATCTTTGTTTCTTTTGCTTTCCTTTAATCGTTTGGAAAAGTAGGAGGGAAGGAAATGAATTTCTTCAGCCATCTGCTCCAGAGCAAAGCGGAGCAGCAACCGGGCGCGGGCCCCTCGTTTCCTCCCGCACACAAGCCACCCCACACGACCTCTCCGCCCCTCTCGCCTCGCCTGACCACAAGCCACAATCCCGCTTCCTCATCTTCGTCTTCTTCATCTTCAGTCCCGGCTCCCTCTTCATCTTCTACAGATCTGCCGCCATCCGGGGCTGCACCTGTCCGTCATAAATCATCTGCTCACCATCACCAGCACGAGGACGGCGCAGATGCCCGTCATGAGGACCAGGTGCCGGTAACGGCGGCCACGGTGCAGGCGCTGCAGGAGCAGGTGCAGACCCTCAAGAAGGAGCGCGCGGCAATCGACGCACGATACGCCACGCTGGCTGGTGATCGACAGAAGGAACAGCAGTTCTACGAGGCCGCCATTGACGGTAAGATCCTTCTCTCACGAGAGTGTAGGAGGGAACGGAATGCGCTACCTGATGGCAGAAGAATGTCGCACACAGAGCGCAGAGAGCAAGAGCTGAGCCTTACGCGATCGCGTGTGATGTGGGAGGATTCTGATGGTCTGATCTGCTTTTGATAGCTAATTCGTGCGTGGATGAATGTATGCACTCTGATGCAGAGCTGCGACAGCGCATGGCTCAGCTGAACGACAGCGTGGGGCTGTTGAGGGAGGACAGAGAGATTCTCAATAAGGAGGTCTTTGCAGAAAGGGAGAAGAGCCAGAAGCTTCAAGAGGAAAACGAGCAACTGAAGCTTCACAACACTGAACTCACTAAGGAGCAGAAAACACTGCAGGAACAGTTGACTACATTGTCGGAGAGCGAACTCAAGTACGTGCAGCCGTGTGCTTAGTTTTTCTGTGAGACTGACGCCCTCTACACCAAACTAGTGCTCGCAAGTTCGCCGTTAATTGTCGATCCATCGAAGACGCTCACAATGATGCCGCGTTTCGGCAGCGTTTTAACCTGCCGCCTACAGAGTTTCCCGTTGTTAGTACGTGTTCCGTACTCTTACCTGGCTATGATGAGTAATATACGTTGCACTTAGGTTACTACTGCTGTCACAAGCACCTGTATCACGGCTGGCTCTACATCACTCCTGCTTACATTTGTTTTGAGCCTGCACTTCTTTCCAATGGTGCGTGACTCGATCGCTTCGCCTTTCAGCTGAAGTTGGCTTATTAACACTGGGATGCTATAGAGGCCTCTAGGGTGATAGCGCCGCTCACTTCAATCTCTATTCTCTCAAAGGTACCCACCGCTTTAACTCATCTATTGGCACAAAGACACCAACAGATCGAGTGCAGGTGAGAGGGTTCAAATACATTCCTGGCACAGACAATGCGCTTCTCTTCAAGCTCAAGAGTGGAGCGGAGTATTTCTTCAATAACTTCACCCACCGCGATGCAGTTATAGCCAACCTGGTGCAGCAGGCAAACAAATTCGGCCACCGCATTCGTCTGTCCGACGGCGAGAAGCTTGCCGAAGACGAAGGCAAGCCGCCCAAACCAGTCGACCAAGTATCAAAGGACACCAATTCTCTGCCCTCGCACCACGCTTCGGTCTCTGCTTCAGAGACGCCCAGACCAGCTACGACCCGTCCTCGCTCCCTCAGCGATGTTGGCTAATACCTCGGAATTCATTGTACAGTTCCCCCAAAGAGTTTTGTTCCTTGATGAGCATAAGATCTATTCGTATGGAGCTTGCATCCACCACCCCTTATCATCTTGTTCCTCATCATCTTGTTCTTGCTGCTCTTCCTGTTCGTCGTCCTCCTGCTCGGTGCTCCCATCGCACTGACAATTCTTGCAGACGGTACTGCTAGCATCCCAATCGATGGCCGCCACTTGCGCGAGCAATTCGTCGTCTTCGTTGGCCGCAGTTTCAGAATCGAGCACGGATGTAGGCGGAAGGTCGAGCTCTGGAAAGGAGAACAAACGCAGGGAATTCTGGAGAGTGATATCGGCGGCCTGATCCACAGTCCATCCCCGAGCTTTAGCGACAATCTCGCACATTTCCTGCAAGTTGAAGTATGAGGCTGATGAAAGAACAAGCTTGACCAGAGTGAAAAAGCATACCGTGATGTCCGCCACGATTTCCGTTGGTGTGTTCATGTCAGTTTCAATGAGCAATCGATCCTGCATTAACGTAGCAAGATAAGACCAAGGGAGGCGGTGATTGAGGAAGGTAGGTGTACCTGCGGAATGCTCTTGATGACTTCGACGGTTTTCGGGGCGCGCATGTTGATAACAGGTGAGAAAGAGAAGTAAAATCGACGACCAACTCCGTTCTTCATGGCGATGAGTGATTCCATCATGCCGACTGTGCCACCATAAGAATGCATGATGATACTTGGTGGGAGTCCCGCGCTCCCCTCTGCCAAGAGATACGATCAGGGACACAACGATTCAAGGATCTAATATACACCTACCTTGCTTGAGGATCTTCTGTATGATGTCAAACAAAGGGCCAAAGGCGCGCACGCAGTGGATGGATACCGGTCGCTGCATTCGCCCTGCCAATAGCATCTGTTTCTCGAATACCTGCACAAAAACACCACCTCGTCAGCATCACAATAGCGCCAGCCATTTCTGTTTATCAGCATCATGCATAGAATCAACAGAGTTACCTCAAGTTGATGCTCGTACTCGCAGCGCCCTGTGTCCGGAGCCTTGGCGGCCTTATCAAGCCCGATCTCACCTACAATCGCGGTCGGATTACGGCGCAGAAGAGCTTCGAGCTCTTCAAGCCAGTCGCTGCCTCGCCTGTGCGCAAACCATGGGTGCAGTCCGAACGCCGCGCGTACCTTCGGACCGTGCTTCCTGTGCAGATCCTCCACCAAAGGCCTGCAGCAGCAAAGAAATGAAATTTATATTTGGGAAAACGTTTCAATTATTTCAAAAGGAAAATAGTTGTGAAGAAAATGATTTCAAAACATACCAGTCCATGTCGCGCACGCCGATGAGGCAGAGGCCAGCAACAGGCAAACGAGGAATGAGGTCGCGGTTGGTGTAGTCATCATGCGGATGACAGTGCGTGTCGAACAGACGCGACGCTAGCGAAGCCTTTCGTGCAGCGCCCTTGTTCCCTGTCTTCTTCATGTGTGCGCAGCCGGGAATGGAACTTTATCTCGTTTTCATTCTTGTGTCTTGCGCAGGAGAGGTGAGAGAAGAACCAGAAATTGCAATCGCGGAAAGAAAAATTAAGAAAATTTTGAAATCATTTCAAACTGTCTAAACGTTCGCGCCAAAATGCAAACAATGCGGGCATTTTCTCAACGCATTTCCCACCGCTGCAGTTCATTACCGAAAGTCCGGCCAAACAGCAGCTGGATCTTACCGGTCCTGTGCTACATTTATCGCATTTACAGTCATTCATCCTTGTCAAAGAGTAGGACCACTCTTTTCTTTTTTTTTTGTCTTGCCTCCTCTCGGTGCGATCTCGTGTCATCTTGGTACGCTGAGATTTCCTTTTAATTGTTTCTCAAAGTGTATCACTTTCAAGAATCATTCATGCTAATAATTATTTAAACCTCTCAACAAAATTTTCTATAAATAATAAATATCCTTTAGCTGATCAATTTGATTTTATACAATTGGTATGATTGATTTTGGCAAATGAATAACGTGTTCAAAATGGCAGAAGAACAAGAGAACACTTTCATAAACGAGTACCAAAGATGGCAACGATCATCGTGCGACGGCCCCGGCGGGAGCGTATGGAAGAGCAGCCCGAACAGCTGCTCATGACACGAGAAGACGGCACGCCGGAGATCAAGGGTCCATGGGACCCGACACTGCCGACCGAGCTTGAAGGTCTCGTGTCGGCCGAGGAGTGGGCGCAGATCGTGGACCGACTCGACGAGTACTGGGTACCGCTGTTCAAGCGAGAGCAGGAAATCGAGAGCTGCTCGGTGTGCCTGTGCTGCTGTTGCTGCTGCACGCTGGGTATCTCGCTGTGTGCGATGTGCTGCTATTCATCGTGCGCCAACCGAGGTCTGGACAATCGCAAGAAGAATGTCCGGAAGCAGATGAAGACCTACTTCGAGGAGGAGCTCAATCCGCGCTACGCCAGCAAGGGTATCCACTTTGCCGTATCGCCCACCGTCAAGACCTTTTACATGGAGATACGGCTCAACAAGGGCGGCGATGCTAGTGCCCGACCGGCCTCAGTTCATAGCACAACGGACGAGGAGGAAGAGGAGGAGCCTCTCATCAGGCGAGGCGGCGACAAGAAGGAGGAGAAAACCGAAGCATCCAGCACATCGGGCGTTGCGCCCGCTGCTGCTCCATCTTACGGCACCGCGCACGAGCAGGAGAAGGACGACCCGCCTGCCGATGAAGGACTCGACGGCCTTGACTGATGATTTCAGGAAGTCTGAGGAATGAATGATCAAGAGGAAGATCGGCCACAGGCATCGCAGCAGCCAGGACGCTGCGAGGCAATGAGATGGGTAGGAGGCAGAGAGTAGTATTTATTGATGGCGTGCAAACGAACGGGCCAGGAGGCAGGAACCACACCTGCTCTTTCGAAGGCTTCGTCAACAATCGAAACAAGTGTTTCGAAATTCCGTAATAGTTTTGCTTTTCTCAAATGTTAAGGAAATTTCTGTACTTTTTACGAAATCGAAAATGTAAAGGTGAAGAAATTAAAATTGAACCTCTCCATCAAATTACCAACCCACACAACATGCCAAAAGTGAGGACGGCGAAGAAGCAGCCGCCCGAGGGGTGGGAGCTGATCGAGCCCACGCTCAATGAGCTGGCGCAGAAGATGAAAGATGCGGAGAATGACCCGCATGAGGGCAAGAGGAAGGCCGAGTCGGTGTGGCCCATTTTCCGCCTCCATCACCAGCGGTCGCGGTACATCTTCGACATGTACTACAGGAAGAAGAAGATCTCGCGCGAGCTGTACGAGTGGTGCCTCAAGGAGAAGTACGCCGATGCCAACCTCATCGCCAAATGGAAGAAGCCCGGCTACGAGCGCCTCTGCTGCCTCCGATGCATCCAGACCCGCGATCACAACTTCAGCACCACCTGCATCTGCCGCGTCCCCAAGGACAAGCTCGAAGAGGACAAGATCGTCGAATGTATCCACTGCGGCTGCCGAGGATGCGCCAGCGGCAGCTGAAGGAATAACGAAGAATCGCCGAAGATGATTCATCCCAACTTCTACGCCCCCTTCTCTTCCTGCCTTTTTATTTATTATTCCTTTTTCTCTACAATAATGAATGTCCATTTCACTCTGTTTGTATCTAAAAAATCAAAAATAAATCAAACCATAAAATCTAGAATAAACTATCTGGATTAAATATACTTTGAAGTTACTTGATTAATACCTCTTAAAATAAATAATAAATAATACGTAATCTAAATAAATACTAAAAAATAAATAATAAAATAGTGATTAGGAGGGAAGGAAAGTTTATGTTTTAAGTCTTGGCACACGCCACTACCCCACCTTCTTCTTCTCGCGCCGAGACACCTTGGGTGAGCTGCTACTGCTTCCTGCGCTGTTCGAGCTGGCCGCCTTGTCGACGCTGGTCTTGCTGGTTAGCTTGTCCAGCAGGGTGCGGCTGCCCTTCTTCCTGGACTTGCGTTCATCAGAAACTGGTGATGTTGGTGCTGCAGATGGTGGTGGCGATTCTGTAATCACGGGTGCTTCACCACCCGAGGATGCTCCCTCCACGAGAGCGGCGATCTCGCATGAGGGAGCATCACCGGCGGTTCGTCGAGGCGAGGCACACGGTGATGAACCTTTGCTGCGCGGTGAAGAAGCTCCCCTGACCCCCCACACTCCGCTGCCTTGCGTCTTCGGCACGTCGCCGCCAGCCTCATCAGCATTGGCCTCCGGCAGAGGGATGATTTCGATGACGTGGCTCTTGGGGAACCAGCCCTTTCGTCGCCCCAGCACGCCCTTTAATCGCTCGCCATCGGACTTGAGGACGGTAATGATCTGCCCTTTCGTGAAGCTCAGTTCGCTCTCCACCTTGCTCCTATAGGCCTTGATCGCTCTGATACATCGAGAGAGGGAGGTTTAGCAAGGTTTAGGGATATGGAGTCCTTCCCTTTGGCGGTTACTGAGGATGCACGTACTTGACTTCAACGAGTTCGTTGTTACGTTCCTTCAAGGCGTCTGGGTCGAAGTTGATCTCCTCTGCCACGAGAGTGCCATCCATTGTTCGCACGATCTCATCCCCGGTACCTGAACCGCATTTGCGTTAGTACTCACTCTTAGCAGGACCACCACAGTAGGCAACATCAGCGAGAGCATGTTGCGCCGAGCATGTACATACCTATTTCTCGGTCTTGCTGTTGTTTCGAGGCATGAATCCTGATTTCGTTGATCCACATATCCCGCTCCTCTTCTGCTCGCCCGTACACCATCAAAATGGTCAGCAATGTGAGCCTCCGCACGACTGAGCAAGGTACCGTACCGTTTTCTGTGTAAAAGAAACATGTGTACAATGACTTGATGAGCAACGAGTTCGACTTTTGTGTCTCCTTCTCCGCCTCTCTGACGATGAAGATCACGAGCAGGTGGAAAGTGAGGAGTCATGCACTAGTTACCATAGAAAGCACCTCGCCCATACCTGCAACCAACTACAGTCGAGAGGGGAAGGAAGCCTCGCGGGGTGCTCTTATTCTTGCTGGAGAACCAGGAAAAGTTTTCCCTATCCAGCACGACGTAACACTTACTCCACTTGGGCCGGCCTGCATGTTTGCGCTTAGGATTGCTTCCAACCACATCCACCTCCCCAGCAAGTTCAGGTGATGGCGTTTACCCTTTAGTCTGATGGATGGTGTTGTGTAGGCGCCCCTCATCTTCCACATGACGCCTCTGATAGCCTTCGTGTGGTAGTAGGTGATTTCCTGCAACAACTTGTCCAACACTTTCTGTACATTCTTCCCTGTCTTTGCGCTTGCCTCTGTTGACCGTAATCAAGTTAAGTAACTGTTATCATCCAGAACAAGCAAAGGAGATGGACGGCACCGATGAGTGGACATCCGTTCTCCTCAGCGAACCGAATGGCCTCCTCCTTCGAGACTTGGCGCTCTTCGTCCGGCACATCACCCTTATTTCCTACGATCACAATAGGTAGATCCTTTGTGTCCTTGAATCGCACTCGACACAGCTCATTCACGAACACCTCGATCTCTTCAAAAGATACCCTAATCATGTGCCATTCAGAATTACGCTGTGAATCACCAACAAGACAGGTCACTGCGCGTTCACGTACCGCTGAGTCACGTCATACACCAAGAGATAACCTTTGGCCTCCTCTATGGACTCTCGCCTATGATCGCAGTACTGCTCCTGCCCAGCTGTTCCCAGAAAGTGAGTGAATTTGTTCACTATCAACAACAGAAGCCAGTACCTGTGTCAAGTATGGTCAAGTGATCTGGTGTACAACAAGAAGCATGAAGAGGCAATTAGTCGCAACGCAAGGGGACAGTAACAAGAAAGATGAGGAACGTTACAGGTGCGGTTCTCGAAGTGGTATTCAAGGTGGTATTCATCAAGAAGAGTGGGATCACTGACGTCGCGGTCTTCAAAGTCATTGTGAAGCATCCGCACGATGAGGGACGATTTACCAGTGGCACCGCCGCCAAGGAGGGCAATAGTTAACTTCTCTACAACGTTCAGCCCCTCGCTTCGCGTCACACCGCCTTCCTCCTCGCGCTCGATCTCTATGAC
>CDEZ01023943.1:2322-13454 GCA_000826365.1 Acanthamoeba royreba
CCTCAGCACGCACCTCAATGGAATTCAACCAAACACTGCTCAATGGTACTCTGCCGCTGCCCCGTTCGCCGTGGTAAATTGCCAGGTACCTGAAGTAGGACTTCCTCTGCTTCTTACGCGGTTACTTCCTTCCTCAATTTCCTAATCACTTCTCCTCACACACACGGGCTAAATAACAGATAGTCCCAGGACCACCAGCCCAGTACGCAAAGCGCCAATGTGAGCCAGAAGACCTGATGGGCAGAGACCGGCCTTCTTCCCTTCCTCGCTGGGTGGTGAGGCTCATGATTGGAACCATTACGATGACACTTGCTGTTGTGGTCCTTGTTAGCTTCTCCACCACTCCTGCGCCAGGCACCGAGCAAAAAGGCCCTACAGGAGTCTCTGATTACCTTCAGTCTCGACGCGACACG
Organism: Acanthamoeba royreba; assembly: GCA_000826365.1. NCBI lineage: Eukaryota > Discosea > Longamoebia > Acanthamoebidae > Acanthamoeba > Acanthamoeba royreba. The sequence continues at coordinate 2,736 of CDEZ01023943.1, forward strand.
GCTCTCGCTCAGGCCTTTATACAGGAGCTCGACATCATGTTCATGGCCGCAAGGCCCTTCATCCACACGCAACAGTGGGGCCACGCCCTGGCTCAGCTCGGCCGCGCCCCGCCCAGAGGTGGTGGTCTTGGCCAATGAGCATAACCAAGAGAACATCGCCAAACACGTCAGAGCCTACTCGTACGTGGCCATGGAGGCCAAAGGCCCGTCGGACGACACCATCGCCTGGGCTGAGTGGGCGCGAGACCACTGCCTGACGGACCAGTGCAGAGGAGCCTCGTGGATCAACCTCGGGCTCATGCACTGCCGCATGGGCGACAACGTGTCTGCCCTGGTCTACGATTACCGAAACGCGCTGCGCCTTCAGACACGGCCTCTCTCCAGAGCCCAAATCCACTACAACATCGCCGACTGTCTGCTGGACTCGACCAACGCGGACCCGAGAGACGTGGCGCAGAACTTGCAGGCGTCGTTTGACCTCTACAAGCGGTACAGTGGCGGTGCTGTGCCGCAGGAAAACCAGTTCCACTTTAATGGCACGCTGGCCAAGTTCAAGGCCTCCTTCATGGACGGCAATCCGGCCTGGAGCCAAGCAGCCAAAAGGTTACATGGCCACCTTACTGCCTTTGGCTATCTGTGAGTTGTAGCGTCTTTGTGGGCTTCAAGATAAAGAAAGCGAGCTTGCATACTACCCCCCCCTTTGCATGTCTGCTCTAACTTACCAAGTTGAACTAGCTTGTTTCGGCAATGGCCTGATCATGCTTGACCTCGTTGGGGGTGAAAACGGGAAACGCTCAGGCGCTGGTGGCAGCGCGCATGGCCAGCCTGGCCTGCTTCCTGGCCTTGATGGTGGACGCCACGCGCTCAACGTCGCCGTCGAGCTTCGTGAGGAGGCGCAGGTTGCGCCTGCGGATCCTCCCGACGTTGTAGCAGCCTTCCTCTCGATGAGAAGGGCTTTCATAAGCTGCGCCAACTCGCTCGGCACAGGCTGCTCACGGAGGCGCTCCTTGCGCTCTGCCATCCTGACCTGGTTCTGCGCGTTCCTGGCGGTCAGGTGCGGGGCTACCCGCTCGGCGTCGTGTAAGAAAGAGGAACATCCGTCAAGCGGGTGGTGCCTGCTTGGATTGAGTGTACGATGGGACGAGACGATCAGGAACAAGTTACAAGTTCTTTATGGTTCAAGCCTGTTCAATGATCCAGCCTTCCCACCCATCAGCCACTCGATTCATTGTCGTTCTCACAAGCCCCTCATCACACGCCAACACATAGTGCGATTCCTTGTTACTGCACTATAAAGGTGACCTCTCCTGCAGCGCGCTGGATCTTCCATCCCTCCCAGCCATCAGGCTGATGATTCATGGTGGTCGTGATGCGTCCCTCGTCGTCGCAGGCCAGCACGAAGGCCTGGTGCTTGTTCCGCACGAGGAAGAAGATTTCGGACTCAGGACAGGATCGTTCGATGTGCCATCCTTCCCCTCCCTCTCTAACTCGGTTGTGGGTAGTCTTCACCTCGCCCGAGTCGTCACACGCCAGAACGAAGCTCTTCCCATTGCTGGGCGCCTTGTTCCGAGCAAGGAGTAGATGTGGGAAGGATCGAGGCTCTTCTTCTGCTCTGCTGATGAGGTAGATTCTCTCTTGAGGACGGATGGCTTGGCCCCGGCTGACCGAAGCACACTTCGATAGTTGGGCGTGGAGGGCTGGCACTGTGGGGAAGCTTCGGTAGAAGATTGTACACAAGGACGAAGAATGGAGAGGTAGCTTGGCGAGGCCGTTGGCTGGGGAGAAAATGAGCCCTTAGGTACCACAACAGTGGAATTCGACCTTTGCTTGAGGACGGCTCGGTAGTCCAGATGTGGATCGGGAGTTGAGGTTTCTGGAGGACGATAAGGTGAGTTCGGTGGAGGACGCAAGGCCGCCCGGTAGTCAGGTAGCGATGAGGATTCTGCTGTTTGTGGTGCAGCCATGATCGGGCGAAGGTGAGATCGAAAGTCTGGTGTAATCGTTGCAGCTGAAGTTCTATCACCGTGGGAAGATGCTGAAGAGGTTGCGCTGCTGCTGCTGCTGTTGCTGCTGCTGCTGCTGCGCAAGGACGCCCTCCAGTTGGGAGTCGCACGATTGGCGATTGATCCAGGGCTTGGGTTGGTAGGTTTGGGGACAGGTGTCAGATCAGGCAGATCAAAGGAAGAGGAGGAGGAGGAGCGAGGAGGAGGAAGCAGACTTGTCGATCATGCATTCGGGAGGAAGGTGATGCTTCAGTTTCAATCCATTCAGGTCCTCCTGCGATAGCCCAAGCGCTGGACGAACCGACCCGGGCTCGTCCTCCGCCTGGCGAACGATCCCAATGCCAAGCGCGTGGATGGGCTTATGAAGAGGGCCGGGCTCTGGGGAGGGCTTGGAGACCATGTGTTCCATCCTGCATTCAATATGGGATGGAATGAAATGAAACACACTTCAATCAAATATCGAATGAAAATAGGAGACCAAGTTCAAGCAGGAGATCATCGGCTCGAAGAGGCAATTTGCTTCCTTCTGCAACTTGGAGAACTCACGCACCATCCGCAGTGCAGTGATTAACGCCGATCCTTTCAGTCCGAACTGCGTATGGAGACCTTCGGCCGTCTGTTGCACAGCCAGGATCTTGGCATGGATGGAATCGATCCGCTCATTCAAGGAACTCAGCTCTGCTCCTCGGACTTCGGTCAGTGCGAAGCAGATCCACGATCGCATCCTTTTCCGCGACGAGAGACGACAGCTCTTCCTGGAGGGATCGTAGTGTCTGAGCCTCGGTTCGCTTCGATCCACCCAGGTCTCGCAACCTTTCCGTATGCGATTGGATAAGAGCCTCACCTTCATCAAAAACACCTACCCTACCCCGCACCATGACCACATGTGTATTGCCGTTGATCCTAAAAGCTCAGGTGAGGATCTCCATAAGTGTCGAGGAAGGTGTGAAGTAGTACCTGAGAAGAATTGATAGTCTTCACGGAAGAGTAAACAACATGTGCTTCAGCCTTTTTTTTCCACAGCGTGATGGTTGTTCCTCCGCACAGTTCGAGCCTATCGGCGGTTGCTGGTAAAAAGGATTGGTTCTGCTACGTGAAAAGTAGCACAGCACGGAGGAACCTTCCCCAATGTCCCACGTCACCCATGTTGTTGTGGCATCAGGCTGCGGTCGATTGGCCTTTCTTATTGCCTCAATTTCTGAGTCAACAGGGATTTCTGTAGTGGCCACGTTGATGACATAGGGCACCAGCATGTGAAAGGGTCGCACTTCTGATCCAGTGGGGGGCACAAAGTCCTTGCTGAGGCTCTCAAAAAGGGTCAGCTTCTCCTGGAGTGAGGGGGTTGATGCAAAAGCCCTCACGAGGATCGAAAAATTGGTAGAGGTCGGTGCCCTGTCTGAGGTGAATCGTTCCTTCAGGATGTCTAAAGTGGACATACAACTCTCTCCTCACCCTTTCACTCATGGGTCAGCCTGGTTCAGCACCAAATGCCACAAGAATGCAAACAATTTCAAAAAGGCATGTCCCTTCAAAGGAGACCAACATGAAATGTCCCCCAAACCTTTTCAAGACACATCAGATTAAAAATGTGAAAAGTTTCGGGATGGTCATGATGCTCCCTCCTTTCCAATGTGCTTGCAGGAAAGAACTGGTGCATGATGGGCATTGATGAGCACCATGCTGCAGCTCTGTGTCGGCACCATTGATCTCAGTTCGCAGGTCCTGTGGACTACTTCACCGTGAGCGGTGATCCTTGGTTTGTGCGCTCTCCCATCGAGGCCTCCGTCATTGTAGTTTCCCCTTGTCATCACAAAGAAGGGAGCCCACTAGGAGGAAGAGCAAGACAAGAAGAGATGGCTGCGATGGAAAAGTTTGCCAATCCAGTACGCCAGCTTCAGTATTCCCATGGGCAACATGGGAAAAACCAACTCTTTCTTGTTGTATGGTAGGTGAAGGTGTTCCTGAGGGCTAACACCTCATCAGGAGAGATCAGAGAAGCCTTACACAAAGCTGGCTTGGTGACACCTGGTCGAGTGGTGATGACCGAATCTGGCGAGATCATAAAGAAGGGAGGCCCCAAAAAACCTCTTCAGTGGTTCCCGTCCACCACAGAGTGATCTTTCGACACAGAGCTCACATTGTTCCTTGTGAGTGTGATATGCAGAGGTCAACCAGACAAGATCAACCTTTATGTGAGGCGGGAGACCAACTTCATCGACATCACTGTCGTCACGCCACCTGGTATGACCACTTGCACGACCTCAGAAACAGTCAGACGTGTGAATTATGGGGACAGGGTTCATGAGATCAGGCAAGGCGGCCAACATTGAACTCTGTGTGAGTGAGAATGCAACCATCAAATCCATCAAGACTGCCCTTTACATTCAAACCAGTATGACGCCAGAGCGCATCAAGCTTAACTTCTTGGGAAGAGAGCTTCTTGTTGCTAACTCTCCCTGTGCAACACGGGCAACCTAGACGGTGCGTTGTTATCGCCGAATGATAACATTATGTTCTTACACATTCAGAAGGCATGCCTGTCAGATTTTGGTGTAGGTGATGGTGCATGCATACAGATGGAGATCATGGCGCACCAACAGCTTCAGGATCCCCTTGTGGTTATTCTCACCGCACCAAAATGTCGAATGGCGGTGAATTTCAGCTCCTCTGCAGGTCTCTCACTGGTTTGTAACTCCTCCCCCACATGAGAGTTTTGGCCTAAAACACACACTCCCCATTCAGGGTCGCTTGTGTTGCGAGCACTCTCATCCATGTCAATCCTTGATGTGAAAGGTTTAATTGAGAAAAGAGAGGGTAACAAAAGCTGCCCGGTTCCAGGATGAAGTCCTTCGACTGACTAGTTATGCCCACTGACAGGGATTCGTCCAGATTTGCAGCGGTTGATCTTTAGTGGTCGGCAACTGAATGATGACGAAAAGATCGGAGACTACGCCATGACCCATTTTTCAACACTGCATCTTACCTTGAGTCAGTGCGTGGTGCTAAGTTTTTGCTCCACTTAATGTATGTGTGTATGGCTATCGTGTATCCCTTACGAATTCCCCGGTTTGTGTTGTATGTTAGGAGGCATGCCCTTTGTTGATGTATCTCAGAAGAATGCCATGCAAACGCAAGAGTGGAACCAGAGCGCACCGGACTGGCGCGTGGCTTGTTCCGGTCTGTGTGTGGAAGGCAAGTGCAAGAATGAGGGTTGCAAAGCCTTCGGAAGCATGATTATGAATCAGTACTTTGGCACATTCGACCTCTTGCTTGATGCTCATGAGTAAGTTCCACACCCTCTTGTTGAGCCCTTCTGCAGTGCTTGGATTGTTCATGCACACCCTGTTACCACTGACCGTCGATTCTCTGATACGTTGTCTTTGGCGTGTTTGGTTTGACAGATGCAGGTGTCCAATGTGCGAAGAGTACGTGGAGCCGATGACTTGTGCATTCAACAACTGTTGGTGGAAGTGGTGTGGAATCAAGCCAGGCCATCGAGGCAAGCCTCCGCAAAAGTGATTCATCCTTCACCACTGAGGCGCCTCGTATGATAAACTGACACGTAGGCCTTGGCTCTTGTTGTTGTGATGATGGGAGCAGATGTGGTGGCGAGTGGGAGAAGGCAGGCAACAAGTACCACCGATTCGATGAGCAACAGGCAGGAACAGTCCAATGGACGCGCCTTCTCATTTACACCAAGCCCATACAGGTCAGGAAAGAAGTGGCTGGTATCAAGGTCGATCACAAGCCACTGGAAAGGCATGTCTCCTTCCGCTTGCTGGGATCTTGTTCTGATGATGCTCGTGTCAGGTTCTGTTGCATTTGCATCTCCTGCATCAAAGCAAGCCATCAGGTGAAGGTGCTCAAGTGTGGCCACGCATATCATCCGGCGTGCATCGACCAGTGGACAACTCGTGCTAGCACTTGTCCATACTGCCGTGCCACCATTTGACCCTGCTTGTTTTCCTGAAGTATGCCTGGACACCTTAACAGTTCAAACCATCAACTGTTAAGGTGAAATGTGTGGCGAAGAGCATGACTTACCTTGATAATGCACCTATCGCTCATTTATGTTATCCTTTTCCTTCCACCTTGCGCCTCCCCGTATCATCTGATCTGATGGGTAATTCCAGGCGTTGATGTCAAGCGGCCACACTCACCTGTTTCCTCGCACATGCAGCACTGCCCTTGCCTTCACCCTGGCATTACACTTTTACCTATCGTGCGCAACAGTGCCTTGATGACCTAGATGTGCACTGCTTTAATAAGCACCAGTGCCCCAATGAGTGCTGCCTCATAGCACCACCTTAATTCTTGATGAGCATGACCACACCCCAAACGACCTTCAAGGCCGTGCTCATCGAGGCTATGTTGCTCCTTTCGACCAGCAAGCGCTTTATTGGACTCATGCGGACACCACCCTTCGGCCAAAGGGTGCAGCCATGGTATGGACCTAGAGATGGAATGAACAGTTCTCTACTTACACCAAGCTTACCAAGCCCGCTGAGCGGAAATGGATGGCGGTGATGGTACATTTGCATCTCTGGCGTACTTGCTTGCCAGCATTGAAGATGCTCAAAAGACATATCATCCAGCATTGGCCAGTACGACTCGCGGAAACCGCGACTTCATCCGATTCGATCTTCCTTGTCTTCCTATCCACCATCACCAGGCGGTTCCTTGATCACCCTCTCAAGTTCCGCGGATAGTATACTTAATAGGATACTTGTCGCAGTTGCTGAAACTACTTTTATTAATTTTCTCCGTTTTATTTTTAAAAAATGTCTATGTATGGATAAAATCAACGTAAAAGGAAGCAACTTTTTATCCCAATGATTGGGAAAAGAGAAAAAATATATAAATACTTAACATATTTTCGATATCTGATCTCCTTGGACCACTCTTTTTTTACCCGTACTCCCTGGGGGTGCGGGTGACGTTTGTCCGGCCTGCTCCTGGACGACGCGAGCGTTCTCGCCTTGAACGAGAAGAAAACAGGAAGAGAGAAAAAGAGAGAGTGGGGGCGGTGCTTCGGGAACGAGCCCGTCTGGTTGAAAGGTCAGGTCGCGACAAAGATAGAAGAAAGCGACGTGTTAAACAGACCGGGCAGGGGGAGAGAACGGAAGCCGCGGGAAAGAAGAAAAAGAAGAGCGAAAAGGGACGATCGGTGTGCCCGCACCCACTTCTCCTTAAAAAGGGAGGGCAATCACCGTGCAAGATTAGTGTAGAGGTAATCTCCCTCTCCATTTCATTCCATTCCATTCCATTCCTCATCATAGAATCGCCATGGAGGGCACATTAATGTAGAACAAAATATGGTGATCGGTTATTTTATTTATTGATTAATTAATTGTTTTTATTTATGCATTATGATGACAAGGGGAATTTAATGAATTCCTTCAAGGTGGAGAGAACAGATCAGCTTGATGGATATGGGAAGCATGGATGAGGCGGGAGGCGAAGCGGCCACTAAGTTCATCTTCCGTTTCAAAGTCGACCTTGGGGGCAGAAAGCGCCGACGAGGAGGAGGAGGAGGAGGAGTCGACGTGAGCCGTACGCAGCAAGGCGATGTCTCGTCTTCGTCGGCATCGTCTTCATCGCCATCGTCGTCCTCGTCTCCTTCGCCGCCGGCCGGGATCGAGCAGTACCTGAGCAAGACGCGAGTCAAGCTGCTGCGGGACAAGTCGCAGAGCCGGGATCACACGCAGCAGCAACAGCAGCTGCAGTCGATCATCAAGCAGCGCGGGGAGCAGCTTCAGCAGCGTCTCTCGGCTCAGACTGATTCTGCTTCGTTATTGACGTCGTCGCCGTCGCTGTCCTCGACGTCATCCGCCACCACTTCGCCATCCCTGCTGGCGCCGACATTCACTGCGGACGGGGACACTAATCTGGATTCAGCGCTCGACCGAACTGGGGCCTGGAGCGGGTCAGACGCGAAGGTCGACGTGGCGACCTTTTTGAACGAGGCCAACGCTGGGACATTACATCCGCTTGGCGCTGGCCTGTGCCACAAGAAGAAACCGCGGCTAGTGATAGAGCAGAAGGGGAAGGATCGCAAGAAGGGCAGCAAGAAGCAGGTTAAGAGTAAGCCCAACGGCAAGATCACGCCGAGCAGCGCCGAAGGAGCTAAGGCCGAGCAACCAAGCACTGATGATGCGCGAAGGAGCGATAAGAAGTCGGAAGTAAAGGAAGCGACAGCTAACCGCCGGATAAATGCACCAATCTTGGTCGATGCACGGCGCATGCCAGAGAGGGCGCCGGCCACCGCTAGACCTACTCCAACCATGGTACAAACGACTTCAAACTACGGTACTAGTATGGTGCCCAGGCCACATCAGGAAATCGCCGAGAGAGTTGCTGCGCCCTATCACTCTCCTCATCTCACAGCCCATTTCCCTCCACACGTCTCAATCGTACAGGACTCGCTGCTTCTAACTAAGCGAACCAGTGCAATTGTCACCTCGCCTTTACCCTCAACCAGTACCACCCCGACACCAATGTTCGGCCTGTTGCCTCAGCCCGCTGCCTTCATGGGACATATACGACCGAATGTGGTCGAGAATCCAAGTGAAAAGCGAGAGCAGCAACCTCGACCTACGTCCTCACATGATGTGATTAGTCCAGAGGGACGACATCTTAGCTTCGTAGCTGAGGGCCTACGTACGTGTCATACTCTGTGACAGATAATGTGTGCAAAAGAGTTCTATCTCAGACATGTCCTTCCGATTTCCACAGAGTTGATGAAGGTTTTTGAAGACTACATTTGGAACTACACTCCTCTCCATCCATCAATCCTACACGAAACGAGTGTTAGGCGTGTCCTTTCCGGACAGGATGAAGACATGGGTACTCCGCTAGCACTGAGCGTTAATGTAGCCTTAGCTTCAGGTATGAACTCGTCTCTTATGTGATTTATAGCTGGCACTGACACCTTATTTGTGTACAGCTTCCTTTTGGCTAGGCAATAAAAAGCGAGGGAATGACTTCTACCGCGTGGCGCGGCATCATCTTGCATATCTCTTTGATAGTTCAAGTTACGAGGTTGCCGAGGCCCTCATCAGCATGTGCCTGATGGCCTTTGGACAGGTAACAACAAGGGCTTTTTACTGATATATAGCTTTGAGCAACAAATCGTGATCTGATGCTTCTTGCCACCTTCTTCTTGATTAGAGCGACCTCAAGCGTTTCGCATATTACGAAAAACTTGCAGCTACCATCTGCGAACGCATCGGCGCCTACAATAGTGACATCTACGCCAAGTGCGCTATCCTTGCCGCTATCGATCCTATCTGTCCTGCAGAGGACAAGGCTCGGATACTGGGGAGCTACACGACCAAGGTATGCGAAGCATGATCGAGTATTAATGGAGTATCGCTTGTTCACTTGTGCTCCAAAATAGGCGCCGATGTGTCCCTACTACGACAGTACCAGGCCAATCTTCCCTGAGCATACAAGTGATGTGGCGTTCAATCTACGATCACGGATGCTTTACCAACGATACGTAAAGATTCGCGAGGCCGATAGGTGAGCTCTACAATTGGCATAATTTGGATCGCGTTGTGCCTCATTTGCGTTGTGCAGGCATCTTTCTGTAGCCTGGTTGATACTGAAAGACTGGGAGCGAGCAGCTCGACAGTCCAACCGAGACCCACATCCCCCTGCAGTAAGTTATTGTTGTTCATCTCATTACTCCGCTATGTATGAGAAGTTAAAGTGAGCTTTATTGACGCTCTTCCATCGACTTTCCAGGTTTACATGGACGAGCATTCAGTCACGCAATTTCTTGAATCCCTACTGCGCCTGGAGGCCGTTATCGAAGCAGGTATAACTTAATGTGGGGTTTTTGTGCCTCACAATTGTGTCTCACGAAGGAACTTGCTAGAAAAACTGGGAGTGGGTTTTCATGAAACGATGATACTCTATCGCCTAGCGGCACGCGCTCAGTTTCATCTCATGCGCGGCGATGATGCTAAATCTTGGCATTGGGTTTCTCAATTCCTTGATGCTGTACGCTCCTCTTCCAACAGAATATAAAGTCCATTAACTTAGCAGATCTGCTTTACTAGGTGGACTCATCGCGCATGCCCTATCTCAGTCCTACTACGCTGCCTGCCTACCAGACGCTGCTTGATTTGTTACTTCATTTCAAGAGGTACATGTCGGTAGCACTACGCTAAGTAAACAATCCAATCTTACTATTCTCATGGCTCTCCAGAGTCGACATGGTGCGTAGGGCAGCGCTCTCAGCACGTCAATGGATCGACCTGCATCCAATCTGCCAGGCAGCAGTGGAACACTATCTTCAGCTTGCTGAGCAGATGAGCGCTACACCAGCCTCTATTCCAGTTGCAGTTTCTCCCGAATCGTTTCACTCGGATTCTTACGGACACCGCACACTCCCAAGAGCTGGTTTGGAGGACAGTGTCTACAGCCACGTCGGGCAACACTCCGGCCATATTGGGTTCGTAAGAGTGCCTGGGCACGAGATGCACGGCGTGATCTCTCCGGCCTTATCGGATAGTTTTGCTTCGGTTACGAGCAGCCGCCATCAAATGCAGATGGGGACCAGCCACCTCCAGCCTGTGACAGAACACGATCTGCGTAGCCAGCGTGGAAGGGAAAGCGGGCAAGACCACACGTCCAGTAACGAGGACGGAGGTGCCGGCCGAGAATCAGGAGTGTGGGACGAGGCAGCGGCAATAGATCTGACCGCCGG
>CDEZ01023944.1:0-38200 GCA_000826365.1 Acanthamoeba royreba
ATAATGCGAAAGTTGGTGATTATAAAAGGGCCACGCTCAGCCATGGTTAGGTCTTCTTCGTAGGAGAGAAGGACGTTGTGTTCGATGAGCAACGATTGTTCGCCTGGTAGGAGGTGCACAGAGGTCGGGAGAGCTGTGGAGCTGCCGGTCCCTCGGCGAGGCTTCGGGGAACCAGCTCGATGGTTACTGCTAATGGGCTCCTCCTTTTCATTGCTATTCTTCTTATCAGCTTTTTTAGCGCTGCTATCTCTGAGAAAGAGAGCAATCGTTTTGTTCGAACGATTCATGGGCATGATGTCGAAAGAGTGCTGGGAACTGAATAAATCGAGAGTGGAAGTGGAGAATAGAGACGAAGTCGTGGCCAAAGTCACTAGTGCCGGTCTTGAATGTGGTGAGAAAGCATACAGCGAACTGTCGCCTGAGAAATTGCCATGTCCGGTAAGGCAACGGATGAGGCCCTTGTGAAGGAGGCATCGCCCCACATCGATACATAGTCCCCGGTCAAAATCTAGAATTTAACCACATCGTGAGTAGGTTGGTAGGCTTGCTAGATCCCATTAACTAAGTCATGGACAGCCTGGAGAGTATACCCTGAACACCTTTGGCATGAAAGTCTCGAACAAGCCATTCCACGCATGCCGATCGCGAGAAGCAATTTCGGTAAAGGTGCCCCTTCTTTCTGACATCTACACAGAAGAGAGTATCTTTCAGCATCTGCCACGCTGATTTGATMGGTTAGTACATGGATCTTCCTTGTGCGTACCGCTTAATGGAACACCTGTTTCTGGATCAGCAATCCTGGTCTCGAGTTCGGAAAGATCAACGCCCATGGCCGCCAGCTTCCCTTGCATGGCTGGGACGTCGAATGAGGTTATATTTTTCCCGTTTGCCGTTTCAGAGTCGCTGTCATGAGCTGACATTCTCAATTTTATCGAATCACGGCCGATGGAGGCTCGTAGCGCTTCCACCCAAGATCGCCTAACACGCAGTCACGTGAGATTACGTCACAGCAAAGACATTTAAAGATGAGATCATTAACACAAAGACAAAACCGTACATGTCATCTTCCGAGTTGGCCTGGAAGCGATAAGCACGGGAGACCGTGTGCACCTCGAATTCAAGTGATTTGTGTTTATCCTTCTTTTTGGAGTCGTTGCGCGATGAAGTGGGAGGTGACTCATCACCGTCCACCACCACAATGTGGACGATTTTCCTGGGGCGTGGAGGTAAATGGGTGATCTTGTGAACAGAAGGAAAGGAACAAACGCACGACAGCGCAATGGTCTTCTTTGGGGTGCCAGCGTCGTTCTCTTTCTTGAAGAGTTGCAGCTGCCTCTCGCCCACGTCCAGCTTCACGAATACCCTTTGCGAGGCACCCACCAGGCCTCGTCGTCTCTTGAGCCAGCCCGTGCGGCTCGAAGGTCTGCCTCCCTAAGGGGGTCGCCAGGAACCGCATTAGAATCTCACTATGGTGCCAGGATTTAATAACTATAATTTTGGTATTTATATTTAATTTTTAGGCGACAAATTGAAAAAGAACGAAGACGACGAAGAGGAGGCTCCGGCAGGGGAACCTGCGTATGGTTTTTCCTTCTTTTCCAAGAGAGGGAGGGGCCGAACCTCGACGGAGCAGGAAGTCCAAGCGACAGCGTGGGGTTGAGACATAGCCTCTTCCGGCCCTAGTAGAACCACACGTTTTGGTGGGTGGGCTTCTTTCAAAGGAAGGAGGGCTGCGGCCTTTCCCACACAAGAGGGTGCACAAATATGGACCAAGAAGAAAAAGAAGTTGACTGGTATCTGTTTATGTACCTGTCGCCATACCAAAGCAAATTTGTCGGCACGCTCAGGTTGACTGGGTGTTTCGTTGGGGCATTGTATCTACAACACTCCGGGGCACAGAAAGGAGGCCATCCCACACGCGGGCGAAGAAGGGGTGCTGAAGGGTTTGAGCCGCCGACAAACGCTTCCTTGAGTTGTAGATGAGGAGGTTCTCTACGCCGTTATCGTTTGATCAGACACTCTGGTACGTGCATCGTCTGAAGCTCATCAGCGACTTACCGAGCAGGTCACAAGCCTGGGGTGCTTGGGGTAGTAAAGTGGTGAAAGCTACAGCACCAATTGATGGGAAGCTGGGAGCACGCCAGTCATCAGTCAGTAGGTCATATGTGGGCCTCCCTTTTTGACTGCAGCACCTTTTCTCTTCTGCATGCAATATCCATAAGTCGTACATGGAGGGCGAGCCCAATACCATCAACACGTTAACCAGCTGGTTGCGCGGATCGAAGCCTGAGCAGGTAGGGGTTAGTCCAAGAATTGCATCGCAATCCCCCAACATACCCTGGAATAGTGGCTTGCCCGCAAGCATCTCCCACAGAATGCACCCACTCGCCCACATATCCTACACAGGAATAAGTAGTTGCTCTGTGTTGGCAGAGAGGAGAAAGTAGTACGATTTTGGTAGTGTATAGAGCGGAGCCACACAGCAGCTCAGGGGCCCTTCATAAGACTTAGTGTAAAAGCAACAGTGATGTCAAGTCCTCCCTCACCTGTATAGACGAGCGCAGGTGTAGGTCATGTTTATCTCCTCATCTGTGCAATGCTTGGCGCTGAGAAATCTTGCCGTTAACCGTTTTTGCCAACATGAGACCAGACAGCAGCTGTTGGGACAGTACCAACCAAAATCGGCTATCTTCAGCTCTCCAGTGCTGACCACGCAATTAGAAAGCACTCGGACCAATCGACGAAGAATTGTTGACGCACCCCATGTTGACGAGGATGTTGTCTGGCTTTAGATCTGAAACGCACAATGGTGAGAAGCGGTAGTTTCACTAGGTGCCTGCAGTGTGTAACCTACCTCTATGACAGATGCCAAGCGTGTGGATGTGGTTGAGCCCACTGCATAGCTGAGAGTACTTAAGCGCTCGTTACGCTCATGGATGAGGAGTGTTTTTTTTCTTCTTCTTCAGAGTACCTGAAAGAACAGAGTGGTGGCCAAGTCCAGGTGAAGGGCTCCCTGCTTAAGCACCCCACGCAGAGTTTGAGGCATGTACTCCAAGACCAGGTTCTGGGGTGGAGACACAACGGTAAACGTGAATGTCCAAGTCTTTCCAAGGCGGTACCATAATCGTGTGGCCTGGTTTCGATGCTTCGGTGAAGAAGCAGGCGAGGAGCGACACACAACATGGGTTCCCATTGACCTTACTGAGCATCTGCCCCTCTCTACTTGGAGCCGCTTCGAACCTCTGAACAGAATGATGGACACTTTAGCAAAAGGATTGCACCTCGTAGATGCCTACCAGAATGCGCTTCACCGCCACTCTGCGTAGAGAGCTAGCATGTTCGGGGTCTTCGTGCCACAATGCTTCGTACACCTGGCCAAAGCATCCTTCCCCGATTCGCCCCAGAAGTTCCAAGTGTGGGTATGTCACAGGGCCCTTCTGCTGGGAGGCCATGACTTGGGCTTGCCAGTATGACGGCTGATGGTGGTAGTGGTGCAGAGGAGGTTCACCGGCGTGCGCGAGAGAGAGGAGTGGGTTTGAAAGAGGCGTGTAGCGGCTTGGTAGCTGCGCCAAACGGCGTATGTCGACAACATTCCAGACGTGATTGGCGTGCTTCCGCCGGCCTTTTTTTCGCAGCTGTTTTCCAACGTCTCTCCCAGGAGATGATGTGGACTGTTGTTGTTTTCTTGGGACTCCGCGCAAGAAAGCGAAAGGAGGCAACGTGCCATTCGACCGTACAGCCACCAATTACACAAGACCGAGCTTGTTGTTGGTCGTGTGGCCGCCCATGCTCTCCCTCCAACACCAATCATCGACCGGCCACCACGGCGCTACTGGCGGCCCATCCATCCCCTACGACCCCGCCCAACAGGCCGCCCACCCGCGCGGTCCGTCCCCTCACCCCGATGACTCTGCTTCGGCCGGCCTCCACCACCCTCCCCTTCACCACTCGGCCAGCCATGACCCCATCTATGCAAGTGGTGCTCACGGCCAGCCGCACCATGCATCTGACGAGAGTGGCATGGTGGTAGGCCACCCGGGCATGGCTGCCTATCCCGAAGGCCTTCAGTTCGCTGCTGCTTACCCGCCCGCAGCCGGTGGTGGCGACCCAGTCCAACAAGGCTACCCCTACATGGTACCTTCNNNCCCCCCCAAAACAAAAACGAAGCCTCCCCTCCTCGGAAGAGAATCAACCAAGAACGAAAAACGACGAAATGCTCCAACCCCCCCCCCAAAAAAACAAATTACAAAAATCAAACCAAAACGAGAAGAAAAACTATGGCTGCGCTTGACGACCCCCGCCATGCAACCAGGGATTGGGTTCGCTCCAGTTGGCCCAGATGGGATCCCTCCTGCAGGGCCAACAGTACGCACTCATGCCCAGCACGGAAGACGCAGTGTACGTTAACCAGAAGCAGTATCATCGCATCCTCAAGCGACGCCAGGCCCGTATGAAGCTGGAGGCCAAATTCAAGATTACGCCCCGCAAGGTGCACTCTCTCCTTCCATACGCGTTCGTGGGCCCGTTTGACCAACATGCTACTGCTACTGCTGCAGGAGTGGCTGCATGATTCAAGGCATCAGCACGCTAAGAACAGGCAACGTGGTCCGGGAGGGCGTTTCCTCAGCAAGGATGAGCGCGAGCGGTATGCTCAGAACGGTGCGTGCTGCAGTTTCAGTTTGTCGTTGAGCCCAAGCTCACGAGCTGTATCCCTACCTTACATACCGCAGGAGAGAAGGACAAAGGCGAAAAACCCAACAGCGACACGGCCTCGCCGTCCTCGCCTTCGTCACCTAACTTTGACAGTTGAGTCGTTGTTGCTGTGCGTGCCAACAAATCCGTTCTGGTCTTAGTCGCGTTTGTATATACGAGGGCGTCTCAGCCCTCTTTTTAAATACACCTTGCGGTACTTCCGTATGATCTTACGATCAGAAAGAGTAGTATCTGTTTTTACGACCGTACAGCGCTGTACTTTGGCGCATAAATTAAAAGCAATATGTACAGTACAAGCTTGCGCTTGAGTCGTCGTCAGGTGTCCACGTCGTTTATGTAGAGATCAGCCAAGTCGTAATCAGCCTCTTCCGCTCTGAAGATCTGCAGCATTCGTTTCCTCTGCTTGAAAGCGTAAATGCTCTGCACACATTCACGTTACAAAAGCGTTATGGGTGACCCGGCAGAGCAGAAAAGGTTCTTATCTCTGTACCATGCAAAAAAGGATGACTACAAGAGCGATTATACAGCACATTGTACCATCGAATCCGAGCAGGAATACGGTGCACAATTCCTGAAGATCTGTTCCACAGTAGATCTCATCGGCAACGGTGTATGCACATGTAGAATCACTGACACCGCTCCTGTGGATAATCTTGAGGAAGTGCCGAAATGGGAAATTGGGTCACAGGACATATCAGATACCGATAGCACACATAGCGCATTTTGTCATTGGCGTCAAGATGGATCACCACGTTGGCTACTAACGACACCAGATTGGCCAGCAATGCCAGCAACATGCCCCCGATGAGCTAATCCGTTTCCCGAGGTGAGACCTGTACACGTGGCAAGTGGACAAGAGGAGGAGCTTACAAGAACAAGAGGCCGAGCCAGACGGTAATAGAGGGACACGAGCACCCCCATGACTAGGAACGGGGCTGCTAATCCACCTGATGTATCATATTCGGCCCGATCAGCACATCAAGCCAAGGTGTCTTGCTCGCGAAACAAGGGCCAAGGGGCTGTGTTGATAACGTACTCAGGAAAGTGAGTACCAGCGTCCACAACCGGTCACGCAGGGCAGGAGAGTCCGTCCGTGGCGTGGCGAGGTCCTCATGAAAGGACAGGGCCCAGCATGCCGTAAGCAAAGCCGTTGTCGCCTGGTGCGAATAATAAATGTAATTTAAATAATATATTCTATTATTATTATTATTATTATTATTATTATTATTATTATTATTATTATTATTATTATTATTATTATTATTATTATTATTATTATTGAAAAAAGATAAATATGAAAATGGTAAATTGTTATGGTTCGTACCCAAGTGAGCAAAACAACGAAGGCGGTGCCTGGGTGGCGGGAACAGGCGGCACGGCAGGGGCACAAGCAGCGTGCCCATGCGGGGACACGCACGGGTAGTCTGCCGCCAGCAGCGACAGACAGACGGGCGAGTGGTGGGCCACCGTATGCGAGCCCTCCTGCGGGGATATGGTGGTGGCCCAGTTGCGGGTCTGCACGGCCCGTGGCTCCTCCCCCAGCAGCAGGGGAAGGGGAGAGGTCCAAGTGTGGGCGCCAAGCCGCCCTCCTGCCTTCTCCCGCAGCGCCACGCCCACTCATCGGCTGCTTTGTGCTGCCGGCACGAAAAAAATAAGAAGAAAAGAATATTATGAATAATATTCAAATGTTTGACGGAATCCCAGAAATTTGGGCAAAACGTGGCCGAGTGCTCCCTACACGCCACCTTCGCGTGTAGCCGCGTCCCTCCCTCCTCCTCCTGCTCTGTTCTTTTTCTCTTCTGCCGGCACCCCCACGCAGTACGCTACCCACCACCACCCACCACCACCCCACACACACACATCGGGGCAGGCACGACACATCATATCATGGAACAAGACGGCGACACCACAGCGAAGCAGCGGGAAGGGGAAGAGGAGGAGAGGGGCGCCAAGCGCTCACGGCAGGGAGGGACAAGCACCAGCAGCACGAGCACCACCAACAGCAGCGGGAGGCTGTTGGTGGACATGCCCTACGAACTCACCCTGGAGGTGGTCGAGCGTGCAGCGGGCAAGGAGGGAGGGGTGGGCGAGCTGCGGGTGCTGAAGGCGCTGAGGCAGGTGAGCCGGGAGCTCAACCACATCGCCACGGACGTGCTGGTGACCACCTACGTGAGGCGTCTTGATGCCTTCATACGGGAGCTGCGTACCCAAGTGGAGCAGGCCTGGGGCCGCCCGGTGAGCGACGCGCGTGCGGCGCAGCTCAGCCGCGTGTTTGAGCAGGTCGCTGCCGCCGCTGACGAATTGCAGTTCCTCCGCACCAAGCTCGACGACAAGAAGCAGGCGAGGGCCACTATCTTCAAGATGGCGGACCTCGATCCCACTGCTCGTTGGCACCTCCTCAAAGCTTGCTCCTTTGAGTCTGAACTTCTCGGTCTTCGGTACGACACAGCTTGCTTCTTTCTCGATCCGTATGTGCATGAGTGCATGCGTGCGCGAGACTGTCAATCCCTGATGTGCGCTGACCACGATCTGTTCTCCGGATAATGATTGCCTCCCGCCACTTTCAGGGGCGTGGCCACTACCATCAAGAAGAGCAAGGACGAACTCCAGGGAAGTAGCAGGCACACTGGAGAGCGCTACCCAGATGACGTACGCCACTTTTACATTGTGCCGGCTCACCAATATAAGGCAACTAAGTTGCAGATGCTGCACCAGTACGACGACCCGCTGCGTGTTGGCCCTCCGCGTAGGCCTCCTGGCTGGGAACCTCCTTATGGCGCCCCACCCTTCTTTGGTGAACCGGATCCTGATCACATGCGAGTACCGGATTGGGAAAGAGATAGGTAAGCTCACTCTCCCAATTCGTTGGTTGTCGGTCACCGTAATCTGACGCTACGTCGCATCCCGGGCCAGACAACCCCCTGGACTGCCTGGCTATCCTGGCGGAGATCCTTTTGCACCATTCGGCCCCGGCGGAGATCCTTTCGGTAGGCCCCGCGGCGGCGGCCAGGGCGGGCCATTTGGTGGTGGCCCGAACCCCTTCGATCCGCACCCTCGTGGTCCTCGGTACGGAAATCTAGACCTCATCTGCCCTGATCTTCTTCACCTTAGCAAGCCCCATGTACTCATCCTGTATGTATTCGTTCCACAGTGGTCCTCGATTCATCTAGATGTACACCTCATCTACATCACTCTTTCTGGAGAGGAGGCCCAGAACCGGCACAGCAGTGTCGTTGCACCTTTCCGCCGTAACTGAGAAAATAAAAGAAAAGGAAAAGGAAAAGGAAAGAAAGAAGCGTTCTCTATTGAAGGGGGAAGAAGAAGAAGAAGAAGAGAGATATGCAAAAGGGAACGAAGCGGCGGCGCAGTATTGGCCAAGGGGAGGAGGAGGAAGAAGAGGAGGTGCAACTCAGCAGGCAGGGCGTGCAGTCGCTGGTACACGCTAGTCAGGTTTCTTACCAAGGGGTTGGTGGTGTTTGTTTACCGGGTTGTGCCGTGGCGCTAGGCAGAGGAACAGCTACTGCAGGAGGGAGCAGCGCGCCGAGCGGCAGTACAGTGGCAGCGTATAGAATGTCGGCCCACGTCAGGGTCTACCGCTGCTTTGTCGCCGGCTGCACGCTACGGCCATACACTCACCTGTGCCGACAATGCCCACGCATGCTCCATGCTGGTGCACATGTTTGACTGCGCGCGCAGTGGTGGGCAGGAGGCTGTTTGTGCTGGGCGGTCGCTTTCTCAACCGCCCGGGTGCTCTTGACCTGAGCATCTTCGATCTAGACGCTGGGTATGAACACGTGCAGAAACTGGCCAGGGATATCCCTCCGCATGGGTAGTAGTGTGCTGACAGACTCACAGGACTTGGAGCTTTCACACCGAGGGAGCCGAAGCAGTGGCCCGAGGCGAAGCACCAACACATCGCTGGGGTCACTCGGCTTGTCTGATAGGGGATACTGACCTTCTCGTGTTTGGTGGCTTTGATCACGAATCCAATATGAACGATCTGTGGGCTCTCGATGTAAGATCCCTTGCCTGGCGCTCACTCCATCCCAAGGTTTCTGTTTTTTTGCCCACAGCCGACGTAGATCTAATCGATTAACTTTTCCGTTTGTACTCATCCTTTCAGGGCTCTGCCCCGCATTTCCGGGCATATCATTCGGCCTTGGCTGCGCAGATCCCTAGTGATGATATGAACTCGCATGGGTACAGGCTAAGTATATATATTCAGCCACAGCTGGCTTCACCTTACTGTGCTTTCTACGCTTACTATTATAGCAGTGGAGAGGGATGGAAAGTGATTATATTCGGAGGGGCTTGTTGTGTGGGCGGGCCATATCGCTATTACCAGGTACACATAACTAAGTGTGCTTTTCCCTATCTGTAAGCAGATGTAAACACGTGGTGTACAGGATGTGGTCATGCTAGATTGGGACAGCATGAGTTGGGAATCCTGCAAGTGTGTGGGCCAGAAACCCTCAGCGCGTTCCCAGCACTCGGTCCGCCTAATGGGCAAGTCTATGCTTGTGTTTGGAGGGTACGCAAATGTGCCCACCTACTCTTTGCTCAAAAAGGCAGTACTCCTCATTGCAGCTGTAGTTACGACAGCACTAGAGTCTACTCCGATGTGTATCTACTGCGGCTCACCGATCGCCCCCTCCGCTGGCAAAAAGTTGAGCTGGCGGGACCTGCACCCGAATCACTTACCCAGCTGGCCCCTCGGGATTTCAGGTATTTACGTCTGGCAGTTTACTGGGGCTTGTCAATTGGCCAATGTGTTAGAACGGGATGATCACCAGGGTGTTCTCCGCAAGGCGTCCTCTGGTAAGCCTTGGTTCTTATTCCGTGATTTTCGGCGGGTTTAAGCAACGCGTAGTATCCATCTATGCACCTCATGACGGTACCTTGCTTTCCTTGGCCTGCGCCTATGTGCCACATGTTATTTGACGTAGCTGTGCTATGTGCTAGGAGAGGAAGAAGAAGGCGATAGTTATGATGACCAAGAGTATAAATTGCACATCCTGGACATGCGCAATCGCAGGTTCATCTGCTCGTCGTACTCATGCATTTTGTGGACGCGAAGTTTAAGCTACAATTATGAGAGATCACTAGGTGGGTGCGAGTGAGAGGACTAGAAGCCGGCCCGGGAGAACTTATGCAAGGGGTTGCTGCCGGTGCGTGGGAAACCTTTATCTTTGGTGGAACAGACTCCTCTGCGCACGAAGACAATTGTCTACGTTCGATTGACCTCTCTTTTTTGTTTCTCGGCCCTCCACTTCAAGTCGTATCCTCGCCGCTCTCTACTCTCTCCTCTGATCTTAGGTACGACATTACTTACTATTGGGGGCTCGTTGATTGATGCTAAACATGGACGTCAACATGCAGAGCACTACTCTTGCAGGATACCTATAAAGATATCGCATTTAAACTTGGTGAGAAAACCGTCCGCGCTCATAAGTGCATCATCGCTGCTCGATGCCCGGTGCGTCCCTCTTCGATTTCATTGGAGCACGTGATAATATATATGGATGTGGTGCTCGATTTCAGGTGCTGCGAGCCATGTTTGAAAGTGGCATGGCAGAAAGTGGCGCCAAGGAGATTGAGATACGGGATGTGCCCTTCAGCGGTTTTTACGCATTGTTGCAATTCATCTACAGTGGGACAGCTGACGTAACGTCCACGAATGCTTCCGATGTGTTCGCTGTCGCCAATCAGGTTAGTGATCTTGCTCTTCAATGTGTATGTGACCTAACCAAGTGAGCGAGTCTATGCAGTACGGACTTGACGACCTCAAGGGCCAGTGTGAACTGGAACTGATACGGCAGCTGCTCAGTGGATCTCCTCTTGAGTTTGAGTCCGAAGCTCTCCCCTCCGAAGACTTGGAAACAATCTCTGCCGAGAGCGAGGAAGCGACTGTGACCGTCCAATCAGAATCCCCTTCCCTGGCTACCGTGCTCATCTTTCTCCGTCTTGCGGACCTCTATTCAGCGCATAAGCTTGCCGCTCTCTGCTTGGGTGCGGCAGCCCCCGTCCGACGATGGCGCTGTGGTCTGCTCACTCTTCCAAAAACAGATCTGATCGCCGCGCACTACCTACATTGGGCGCCTCGCTTAGGACGAGAGGCCTTGGTGGTGGGAGGGCCACTCTCTGATGACTTGTGGTGCTCTCTCAACCAGACGCTCCAGCGGCTTGACGGCTCCTCTGAATGATGATCTCCACCACCCCAAGACGCTTGTCAAGAGTACTTGTAGCAAATCCCACGTTGTTTCGGAAACGTTTGCAAAAACCCAAGATACAGCCAAGTTCTCTGAGAGAACCAGAGAGTGGTCCACCTGCAGATCACCCACCCCACCCCACCCCACCCCACCCCAAACTGCAGCAGCAGCAGTTCTCTCGTGATGGAGGAGGAGGAGGAGGACTACCTCGCGAGGTCTGTTGTCGGTGCGGGTGCCGCAACCAGGGAGCAGCAGCAGCAGCATAGGAAGGACGTCAAGAAGGCGATGGTGGAGGGGATGAAGGAAGAGGCCGCCTCCCGCAGACGAGAGCACTCGGCGCAGGTGCGCAAGGCGACCCGTGACCGCGTCATCTCGGCCAAGCGTTTCAAGCTGGACCCCGCCCCGCCCACCCAACCTCCCTCGTTCTCTGCGCAGGGACGGAGCGCAGGAGGAGAACATCATGAGGACGAGGCGGCAGCAGCAGCAGCGGGCAATGGAGGAGGTGAGCAGCAGCTGGAGCGCGTGGTGGCGGAACTGCGCGCCCCTGACCCGTCCCTTCACGTCCCCGCCCTCCACGAGCTCCGACGCGTGTTGGCCTCTGCTGAGCCCCCTCTAGAGGCCATCGTGCGTCTCGGCGCCGTGCCCCCACTCATCGTACCCCCCCCCCAACCCCAACATTCCTCTCGCGTGGTGAGGAGGAGGAGAGGTGGGGATGAGGAGAGGTAGGGATGAGGATGGTGCGGAAGAAGCGGTGGCCCATGGCAAGGATAGAATCGCTCACTACTCGTGATGGCTTGGTGGTGTGACGGTGATGGCAGCGGTTCTTGTGCGGTCCAACGCCCGAGAACCAACTGGCGGCGGCGTGGTGCCTCACCAATATTGCCGCAGGGTCGCACGAACAAACGCGGGCGACCCTGGGCGCTGCTCCCCATCTCATCGCCCTCCTTTCTTCAGCCAATACGGTACTATGTCTTTCCGCCAGTCAGACAGGAGCAACATAGTTCGCTCTTAGGTGGTCACTGATGGAATGGTGCAGGCGCTAGAGGAGCAGGCAGCTTGGGCAATTGCCAACATAGCTGGAGATAGTGTAGAGTGCCGAGACGTGCTACGCTCACAAGGCGCTCTCTTTCCTATGATACAACTGCTTCAGTCCAGGGTGCAACATACGGGCTTCACGTGAGAGATCGTAAACGAAGAATTCGTGTTTACAGAATTTGATTCCGATGGTGCATGGATTCAGCATTCGGTGGTGGTTCAAACGGCGGCTTTTGCGCTGTGCAACTTGCTACGAGGGCAAAACGCGAGAATCAACGAAGCTTTTGAGGCTGGCATTCTTCCCGCTCTGCTGCGACTCCTGGCGCTCTCGGTATGTACCACGACTTCCATTTTTCAAAATCGCTTGCACTGAGCGCTTCCACTGAAGGCAGAGCAATGGAAGGATATGAGGGCAGTGCTGGTGGAGGTTTTATGGCTCTTATCGTATATTACAGCCTATGGAGAGCCATTCCTCCGGCCACTCATAGACAGTAACATCGTGCCCTACCTCGTACAGATTCCCTTGATGTTCCCACTACTGCTCTGTCTAAAGGTGATGTTGTGACGCCCCTCACTCTTTCTCAGATAAGTCTTCTCAATGCCAACACTGAAGATCGCGATGGTAGTGACGCACCGGAATTTATGTTGCCTCTTTTGAGAGTCTTTGGCAACTTCATCAGTAGGCATGTCCAGCTTTTCCGCCATTCCCGTCGAGGATCTCTACTGACGATTGTCACCAGGTCAAACATTTACACGGATATCCTACTCAGTCATCCTCCTTTTCTTCCTTTTCTCATTCGCTGCCTGACTGCCGAAACCAGGTACATCCAATCTGACATGACTTGAAGTTTTAGCAATCTTTCTTCATTCATCAACTTGTCTTGCAGGCCTGTTCGCAAGGAGGCAACCTGGGTGGTCTCTAACCTTGCAGGAGGAACCCCGGCTCATGTGCAGGTGACCGCCAACTCGACCACACCTGTTACTTGATCCGCTTGCTCTTATTTTCTCTAGCTTTTGTGTGGCACAGGCTGTGCTACGCAGTGGACTGGGAGATACCATTGTACAGATCTTCAAAACGCAGTCGTTCGATATCAAGAAAGAGGTGCTTATTCTCGCTCTCCCTTTGATGTGTACCCATGGGGCACTTATCGCGTCCACTGCAGGCCGGATTCGCGTTGATGAATTTAGCGACGGAAAAACAAAACCTGATATCCTTAGTTAAGGGCGGCGTGCTTCCCAGCTTTGTCGCCTTTCTCAAAGTGCCTGTACGTGGTTCATGCAGCCCACAGCACGTCTACTTATAGCACAACACACGGCAGGATCTAGAGGCCGTTGCCATGGGGCTCGACTTTCTAGAAATGGTTCTAAAGCATCATCCAGAGGTACCTGTGGCATTGTACCTGGGCGCACACGGAGCATCGCTCATGTATGGACGAGTCACAGGGAGAACTGTTAGTCGAGGAGGCTGATGGGCTGGAGGCCATGGAGAATCTCCAGTACGGTCAGAACGAGCGGATTGCAGCCAAGGCCACATTGCTTGTGCAACAGTATTTCGGCGAGGTAGCTCCTTCCCCTCTCCCTATTGCAGGTAGTAAGTAGCTCGCTCACACTCGCGACCTGCAGTACTTGGACTCTGATGAGCCCCCACCACGGGAGCTCTCTCGCGAGTCAGACTGCTTTGGTCAAACCAGCGCGCGAGCAACACATGCACAGATTGAGCCACTCGATCGACTGCAAGGTCAGGAGCACCAGTCCCAGTTCTGCTTCTCGCCTCCCTCGTAGAGGGTGTATGGGAGCTACGCGCTGATCATCCCCCCCCCCTCCCTACGAAAGGGGGGCGCCATTCTGAACCGAACGCAACCTCCGGCGTCACTGCCCGTCAGCACGCGTGAGCCGTCTTCTTCGTCCTCCTGACCCTCTTCTTCTTCTTCTTCGTCTTCTCATTCCTTGTTGGCTTGAGATCCAAGAGAAGGAGGACTGCCCTGTCCGCGTTCCACCTTCATCGCCGCTCCTTCAGTTTATTTATTTATTTATTTATTTATTATCACTTTTCGTCGCCCCCCCTTTGCCTTCTTCTCCCCAAAGACGGCTGGGCACCACCACCACCACCACGCCGCCATGGAGGCCGGCTGTGCAGAGAAGTCACGTTCTCCTGCCCCCTTGTTGTGCCCACCTCCACCCATCACCCCCACCACGCACCCGCCGCCGCCGCCCGGCATGACCCCCACCGCCCTCTCGGGAGCACCATGGTGTGCTGCCTGCCATGGTGGCCCCACCAACCCTAACCCGACCCACAAGGGCGTCATGAGGGGGTTCCCGCCCCCTGCCCCTCCCGAGGGCCGGCACACCACCGGCAATCACACCACCACCCTACCCCTCATCACCACCACCATCACCACCTTATTACCCAACTCACAAGGGCGTCCTTCTCCTCCTCTTCAGTGGACGGCGGCGGCGGCGCTCTTGTGTACGAGGGCGGAGTGGCGGGGGTGGGTGCGCGGCACGGTCAAGTGCTTCGTGGTGGGGTCAGGTGGGAAGACCCTCCTCAATGTACTCCTCTACCTCCTCCTTCTCCGCCGCCGCGGCCGTCGGCCCTCCCCGCATGGGGCCGCCAGGGGGGTGGTGGTCACGTGGCGGCTCGCGCGGCGCCTGCTCGACGTGCGCTACGGCCTCTTCCTCGCCTCCTACTCCCTCTCCGTCAAGCTCCTCTCCCACCTCCTCCTCCTCTCCCGCCGGTCCCCTCCTCCTCCTCCCCCCACCCCTCGTATCCCCACCACCACCACCACCCCTACGACCGCCGCACCCTCCTCCGCCTCCCCTCCGCCACGTCTACCCTCCGCAGCTTCCACCATCTCCTCCTCCTCCTCCTCCTCCTCAGAGAAGGCGCGCCAGCACGACGAGGACAACGAGGAGGAGGCGGAGGAGGGAGCGGACGATACCACTCCTAACAACAACGACGACGAGAACGAGGAAGGCGGCGCGAGTGGCTTGAAGCCGTCGTGGTCGCTAAGTGAGGTGGCGGCGCTGCCCGGGTCCTCCCTGTCTGGCCCTTCTTCCTGCTCCGGATCCTCGCCGGTGTCGTTCATAGCGGAGACCTCCTCGTCGTCCTTGGTGTGCTGCTGCTGCTCCTCGGAGGAGGGTGGGGTGCTGGTGTCAGCTGAGGGACGGAAGGGAGAGGCGGAGGACGAGAACATCGAGGCCAAAGCGCAAGCGGCAAATGGCAATGGGAAGCGGCAGGGCTGGTGGTGTGGGGAGGGGACGATGCAAGCGGCGGTAGGGGCGATGAGCGGGCTGAGCGTGTACTGGCTCCCCAAGGCGCATCGCAAGACGCTCGCTCTGTACACCCTCACCCGCAGCGGGGAGTTCTTTGGTCGCTATCTGGCCACCAACAACCTCCTCCCTGCTTCTCTCATTTCCCTTGCTCCGCACGTGGACGTAGCCCTCATGGCTCTCTCAGGTGCAGCCCGTCCCCTCTACGCGGTGAAGCAAGGAACTGACATGATCGGGCAGCGTCCCAGATATTATATTCCTACATCATGGAGCGGGATACGCTAGACCCCACTTATTCGAGTTTTCTGATCAAGTTCGGTGGCAAGGACGTGCGCGTTATCGATTCGATCGCGCCTATGCGGCGAGGTATGCAGTCCTCGGACAGCATTCATGAGCAGACGCCGCACACTCTTATGTATTGACAATAACGAAACAGGAGGCAAACTCAACCGACCGATGTTTCTCGAATGGGCTCGAGAGCAAAACCTGAAAGATGTTATGGGGTGTCTGTTTGGACTCCACCACAACGTTATATGCGATGTCGTTCATCCCGGCACTGATTGCTTTTCCGTACTCTGCACTCCTGCTTCATGATCCAAAATGGCATGGCATTCTGACAATAGAGGTCGCAGCACGTTGTGGGCTTCACCTATGAGGCATTTTGGCGGGCGTTCCCCATGTATGCCACGCTGCACTCAGCCACTACCCTAGTCTTCCTTCTCATCAAACTGCGCAACTTCATCGTCTCGCGCGGCTATCATCTGTCCATCGTGGAACGTTCAACTTATTGCGCCACGCAACATAATGGAGAATTTAGCGAGGAAAAACAAACCCTTCTCCTGCCAAGCGATGACTCAATGCGATCCTCGCACCATAGCTCTACAACACAGTCAACCCGTAAACGCCCTATGGGCACGAAGGAACTCAAACGAATGATCAATTGTTCCATACGCAACCTTTGGTCACATATTCGCAGCCGTGCCCACGCAAGTGCTTTCATCCGGTTTCTTGTCCTCGAAGTGCTCCCGAAGCTTGCTCTGAACATAATCCGGTACGCTAGTGTGTATACAAATGTGTCCACAGGTTGTTTTCTCACATCTAGGAACCTAACAGGTCATCGTTGTTTCTTGGCCTCTATTGTGCGAGCGGCTGGTTCGGAGCTTGCATAGCGCAGCGTCTATTTCTAATGAAGGACGTGCGGTGGTTCTATCCCTGGCTCGCCATACCAGGTATTCCTTTTGACCAACTTGATGATGAAATGTGCATAATGAGTGATTCTTGCTGTGCAGGGCTGACCTCGCTGATAGAGGTGCCAGCGCGACGGCGGGAACTTGCACTCTATTGCTTGCCTAAAGCGATGGAGAGCATGTACACAGTACTCAAGAAATACGACCAGGTCCCCCAGGTGTTACGACGTTTCCAGCACGGAGAGGTACTCATTTTCAGCGTGGGATCTGCGGTAACTTTGTTTTGCTATCTCAACGAAAGGAAGAGCGTCAAATCCACTTTCCTCCGCATTATGGATTGGTTGTGGGCTTGATCGCCTTGTGTGCTTTGCGGAAATAAGATATATTTATTTACTCCTGGGGCGAGGTTACGACATCATCTGTAGGTTTGGCCTTTTTAGCTACAGGGTGGTTATCTGAGCCCTCTGCCGCGGCGGAAGCTTCGGTACAAGTGGTATCGTCCGTGTGAGTCCCCTCTGAGTCCTGGATTGGTGGAGCCTCTTTCCTCTTCAAGCCCCCAAGAGCAGCCTAAGCGGCAAGGGAGGATCACTTGGTTACTGCGTGGAAGCTATGTACGCACACGTTCTACGTTTTCAGGCGCAGCACTGGCCAGAGGCGACGTGTACCTGATGGATGAAAGCGGCCCTAGGAAGTGGAAAGGAGACGCACATCATCAACTTCTTTGGTGAGACGTCTCGAACCTCGTAGATCTCCTTTTCCTCCAGAGCGCACTGCAACACCGATTCTACGCGCTGCCCTTTCTGTCAGCAGCAACAGTAATAATTCAAGTTGTCGTAAAGAATTCGTACGCGGGTTACATCAGCGATCGGGTTGTCAGCATCCTTGGTGAAGACATAGCAATGGATAGTCGGTGGTTGTTGATACGAGGGGAACTCTCTGAATACATCTAGTTGCACGGCAAATTGATTAAACAAAGTTTGAGTTTGGAGGAAGGGACCCACCTAGGAATTGCTCGGCAGAAGCGGGTAGGTTCATTATGACTTGGGAAAAGGCTACTGGTGGAGTCTCTTTGTAGAGAGCCCTTACGAAGTCACGAGCGTCCATGTTATAGGCGTGGACCAGATTTCGAACCTGCTCCACGGTCATATGATATTTGAGCATATCTGTGTGAGTGCCCCTGTACCTTGTTGCGTATAGAATTGTTAACAAGAGCCTCGTATGATTTGGGATTGAGGTCGTTGGCATAAACCTTGCAGCCGATATTCTTTGCGGCGGGGACAGCAAAGGGACCCACACCTGCAAACATATCGCCTAATAGCGTGCATCATTGAGTCACCGCCAGGAGTGGGACGCACGGGTTTGAGCGTACAAATCAGGTCCGTAGGTCTGAGCTTCTTAAGGAGACGTTGGTGCTCGTGCTGAAGTCGGGAGTTCCAATATACTTCTCCATAGTTGAAAGCGAACCTGCATCTGCTTTCACTCTAGAGGTGGCTCACAACGTAACGTAAGAAAAATCATAATGAGCAAACAAGCGGGCGAAGCATAGTACACTATACCACTTCGGTATTGAGGTCATCCTGCCCGGCGATCACTTCCATAGAGAACGTGCGATACGTTGTATTGATGCTGTGCGTCTTATTTACGACCGTGCGAAGTGTTGGGTTTTTCTGGTATACAGATCTTTGTAAGCTCTCAAACCTACAGACAGCAATTAGGTGAGGTATCCTAGTTACGTCAAGGATGACTTGACCAATGAGGTGACGATAGGGCAAGTGCTCGTCCCGCAAGTTGAGGTGAGCTATGTGTCCAATTGTTTCGAAGGATGACACTGCAGGCAAGCCAGGAGGCAGCACGCGTTTAAGAACCTGATCTACATAAAGAGTCAGTACCAAAGCAAAGGAAAAGGAAGCAAGGACACCCACCAATGGAGAGGTGAGGATAACCCAATTGCAGCGTATGGCGAGTGACCTGTACACCTGGGTTGTCCAGAACCCAGTCCCGCATATCCGCTGGCAGCTGGCGCAAGTCTGCACAGTAATTTCCGTTCGTCAGGACTTGCCGTGTTGGCTAAGGCCTACAGGTCCGTACCGGGTTCCGTGACGCTCTCGTTGAGTAGCAGCAGCTTGGTTGCATTGCTGCTGGTCGGGTCGGTATCAGGAATCACGACTTTCACCTTGGGCCGTGCCAGCAGGTAGCCTCTGCCACGCATCACCCCATTTACAAACAACAATAATAATAAAAGTAAAAATAAAATACAAATGAAAGAATAGTAAACGTGAGGGGAGGTGTTTACCCTCCGCCCAAGCGCTTGAGCATGGACTCAGTCATGCGTTGGGGGATGCGGAGGGCCACGAGGTGCAACGTTTCCTGAAACATCTCACGATCAAGTTGGGCAGCAATCGCCGGGAGAGGGGTACTTGGCGCTTCCGCGGTGGGTGCGTCCATGCGCCGAGCTATTTCCTCTTTCCGCCAACAACCACCACGTCCTTCTTTCTTTCTTTCTTTTGCTTCTATTTTCACCCTCATTTTCCGTTTATGAAATTGGGAAAAGAAAAATGAAAAATGAAAAACGTTAGGGGGGGGGAGGAGCTGTTCTTTCCGCGCTCTCTCTCTCCTTTCCGGTACGTGGAGAGGTCCCTGTTCTTCTGGCGGTGTGGTGTGGAGGGGCAACAACACGCCATGGACACGACCAACGGTGCTGCACCGACGGAGCAACAACAGGGAGGCGCGAGTCAGGAGCAGGAAAAACACGAAGAAGTGGCAGCCCCTGCAGGGGCTGGTGGTAAGCCCGCTTCTCTGCTGGACTTTATGTGCCTCATCGGCAAGCTCAAGGTGCGCTCCCCTTTGGTTCTTCGTTCGTCGCCTTGGCTTATCACTTGTCCTCTATATTGTTGTGCGTTGTCGGTGGGGAACAACACACGAGCAGCACCTCAAGCGTACGGGTTGGGTGCGCCACAATGTGTCCCAGCCCGAGTGCATTGCCGGTATATTGGGGAGGGAGAGAGAGAGGAGTCCGCCATTGTGGCCATCTCTGATCATATTCCGCATATGGGTTTGCAGACCACATGTACCGGATGGGCATCATGGCCATGCTCTTTGCCGACTCCTCTCTCGATAAAGAGCGTATGGTCAAGATGGCACTGGTGCACGATATGGCCGGTATGTATCGCCGGGCTTGCTCATAGTATTAAACTCACACCTGTGGCCCATCCCTTTGGATTGCATTGATACCAGAGGGTACATGAACGGACTTTCTTCTTCAGCACATGCACACGTGACTAACGAATTACTCGGAGCAGCCATCGTGGGAGACATCACTCCTCACTGCGGCGTGAGCAAGGAGGACAAATATCGCCTCGAACACGTTCGCACATCCCTCATCTCAGATCCTCCTTGGGCTGTTTTGGCCAGTTCTTTTATTCCTTCTCACGGTTACAGGAAGGAATGCTCAGGATACAAGCTATGCTGGCCGGCCTACCTGCTGCGGATGAATTCTTGGCACTGTGGTTAGAGGTAGCATTCTTGTCCTCACTTGCAAGTGTCAAGTGCCTGATCGCACTTGTAGTACGAGAAAGGCGAAACACCTGAAGCTAAGGTGGTAGGTCAGATCGACAAGTTCGATATGTATCTTCAAGCACATGAGTACGAGACGGGTAACTTGACACCTGCTTCCACTCGTGATGGCAGCTGGCTTATCAGAAGTATGGATCGATGAAGCACAAGGAATGGATCTGGCGGAGTTCTTCCGCGGAGCGCATGATACGGTGCAGCACCCGGAGATGCGGGAGTGGCTCGCCGAGCTCCTCTCGCGCAGGAGCCAACGCCAACAGAAGCAGCATCAGAATCTTCCCACTTCTTCAGACTTATCAATCAAAGATTGAAGTTCACGGTGTATTTGTCACCAAGATTGCTCAAGATCGTGAAGGGGAGGGGGAATCGTGGCGGGCCCTCCGCTTAGGGGATGGAGAACCGTGCCTTCGTTGTCGTTTGGGGGAGCGACTCCGCCGTACTCCTCGGGTAGAGCTATGTTCGCGGTTTCTTTCTCCTTCATCTATGCCCCCAGTTTCGTCATGGCGGCGACGGCGATGATGTCGCCGCTCGTCACTCCGCCGCCCGCCGTGGTCGTCCTCATCATAACTCCTATGTTCACGCTTACGTGGCCCTTCTCGATTGTCCGCTTCAGAATACCGATCACGATCCTTGCGTTCTTTCTTCTCCTTCTTTTCCCTCTTATCTCGTTTCTTCTTGTCCTTCTTCTCCTTTTTCTTTTCATCTTTCCTTCCTCGCTTTTCTTCACGTCGTTCGTCTCGACTTCTTTTCTTGCCTATTTGGGCTTCTTTCCACTCCTCTTCGCTGTTCTGTCGTCCTTTTGGTACTTGCTCCTGTTCGGCATGCCCCTGTTGTTGATCCTCGCTTGTGGGTTTGGTGCCTGGAGGATTACCGTCTGGTTCGAGCTGGTGTTGTGGTGCCCTGAACATAACTGTAAGCTTGCGTTTTACACAACAACTGTAGAGAGGGAATTAATGGAGTACGGGGCGTAGCCAAGCCCTGCCACACGCTCGGCATCATAGGCATCGCGTTCTGTAGTGCCACGGCGCGTAAGCTCTTGGATCTCCTGAGCATCGAGTTGATTTTCCTGTGTTCTGCGCCTCCTTGGTGCTAGGCCCCTGCATACCATCATCCGTAAACTCCTCCATCAGCGCTCTATGAGATCACCTTAGAGCAACAGAGAGCTGAGTACAGGGCCTCAAGATGGAGTTGTTCCTCTTCGCGCTTGATGGCTTCTATTTCGGCTCTCCTGCGCGCTTCATCGTCCTCCGCGCTACCGCCGCTTTTTGTCCACCACAGCGGGTTGGGCTTACGGTTATTGAAGGTAGGCTTGGCCGTCGTGTGCAGTGAATGCCCTGTCCAGCGAGAAGTTGCCCACACGATGGCGTGCACGAGCAGATAATACGATAAGCGCGAACACCCTCCACCAGCTCCACCCCTTGAGGTGTGCGGTGTGGGGGAGGGTATGAGTACCGAGGTAGAAGTCCTTATACTTGTCGCCCTTGACCTTCTCCCAACTGAACTCTGGGAAATCATCAGGACACGGAAGTGAGCACCACAACCAGGGACCCCTCACGTCACGAACGAGCCGTCCCCTTTACAATATTTAAAAAAAACAGAAACGTACGGTCTGCACCGCCACGAGCGCCGCTGCGCTTGCCAGCGCCTATGAACATGGTGTGCGACATGGTCGTTCAAGCAATGGGCAAAGGGGCGGCCTCCTCTCCTTGTTGTTTGTGGGGTGGGGGGTGGGGCCCTGCGAAAAGAAGAAACGAAGAAGCTGGAAACGTTGTTTGGCTTTGTTCTGTCTTTTTTGTTATTTTGGCCATTTCTCCAATTTTTCTTTTTTGGCTTTTCGTTTCCTGTTTCCTTTGTACAAACATGTTTACATTTGCTTCCAGCGATGTCGACCCAAAAACTTGATCGTCGTGCGCAACCCACGGGACCAGAGTGATCAGC
Source organism: Acanthamoeba royreba (assembly GCA_000826365.1). Taxonomy (NCBI): domain Eukaryota; phylum Discosea; order Longamoebia; family Acanthamoebidae; genus Acanthamoeba; species Acanthamoeba royreba. The sequence goes on from CDEZ01023944.1 coordinate 21,923, forward strand.
ACTATCGAGGCAAGCGAAGGGGCTCATTGATGGAGATATAGATAGCGCCGCTCTCCACATCCGGCTTTCCAAGGTACGGACACCCAGGCCGGGCTGCCTGTGCTTCATCGCCGAAGACCTCGGGGGAAGGAGCGGAAGGGCCGTCAATGTAAGCGCGGAGGAATGCGGCGTGGCATGGCCAGGCACGAGATAGCGCCAGCAGACTTGGTACTCGTAGGGTATTAAAAAGCAACCATCCGAGCGCGAGAAAGCCCGCCGTCACTTCGATCGGCAGTAACCAAGAGAAGTCGCCGTGGTGACCAGCATCATGGTGCGCGCCAGATGTCGCCTGAAGAGAGGATGGCGCGCTATTACCGCCAAGGAAGGTGAAGGCAGCGCCTACGGCACTTAGCACTAATAGGGCGGCGGCAATCGTTGCTTGAGAAATAACAAGGATGACGAGGGCCTTGACCGGGCGTCGGAAACAAAAACGTCGCGCAAGGCCCCACTCCCAGCGAGCAAAGTGATCGAAGTTTGTTCGTACTTTTTTGGGGAAGGCAGCAACAGAAGGAAGCCCCCTGCCTGTAAGTGGATCAACTGCGGTAAGCCCCTTTCTCCGAGCTACCACTTCCTGAGAGGAATACAAACAAAATCGAGAAAATGTGAGAAACACAAAAGCTTGTGGGAAAAACGGAGCTTTGAGCTCGTACCTGAATGATGGCATGGTGCTTTTGGTGCGTGATGGGAAAATTGTAGAGTGCTATGATGCCAACCAGGTGCGTGGCGATCTTGGTCAGCTGAAGTCCGCGCATTACCCATACCACCGATTCTAGGCTCCAAGATAAGCCAACAAAGCCACCGCGATGGGGTGGTGCGTATGCCTAACCTGTTTGGGTGGCCACTTTGGCGTTGAAGCCGGCAGCGCCTAGAAATGCCAGTGTGATGCCATAGCCTGCCCCATAGAAATTGTTGACAATGTCCTCTGTGGTCTTGAATTGAGCCTCCCTACACCACACACAGCAAATGACTACTAAGCTATCCATCTTAGATGCTGGATTTTTTTGTTTACCTCCGGTTGCCATGCAGCAGTTGGTCGTATTCAATGCAGTCAGCGGCTACTGCGGGTAGGAAAGTATTTCGTGATCCTACACCGATACCTTCCTATAATTCCGATACGGAACAAACAAACAAACAAACAAACAAACAAACAAACAAACAAACAAACAAACAAACAAACAAACAAACAAACAAACAAACAAACAAACAAACAAACAATCAGCCAAAGGTACGTGGGTGTCCCCAGCACCAGGACACGAGCGTACGAGGACGGAATGGAGGATGGCCAAACCGAACGAGTACGACCGCGTCTCACCGGTCATTAGAAGGGAGATTCCAACAGAAAGAACAGTAAAGATGTAGCCTAAAACATGATTAGGTCAGCATATGACATTGTGCCACAAAGGCACGTGCTCATGATACCCACCTACAATGGCGCCGTGCTTGTTTTCCACTCGACATCCCAACTTGGTCCATATAAGAGAGACCACAAAGGCTGTTCCAAATGTGGTAATAAACGCAAAGAAAATCTCGTGCTTGTCTAAGGTAAACAACCACTTGAACGCGTACGATTCCTGAAGGTTTCAAAGAAGCAGATGGGTAAGAACACCAGAAAGTATACATTCTAGAACAGAGGTGGCACCTGCAAAGCTATTGAGTCCTTCACTTGCGAGAGTAGGTAGAGCATGAATGGATAGTTGCCACACGCTTGCACGAGCGTGGGCACAATCTGTTGCCCCTCTTTTCTTTGTCCTAAGTCCGTTCTCTCTTTGACGAAAAAAACCAAAGCCTGAACATCATTACAGGGATCGTTAACAAGCTGCTATTCTCGCTGTGACTGAGGGAAAGCGTACTTCGTAAAAAATAAAAACCGAAGCAGCAACGGCAAGCCCAAAGGCGCGGTATTCCCACTCATTAACAAGATAAGTGGGCACCGCTGTTCCAAGTATCAAGCCTAGACCTCCAAACCTGGATAATATTGTGAGAGAGGGCGAATCATGGAGCACGCCTTAGTACGTACGCTGATGCCCACGCAAATACACGCACTCGCTGATGAGATTTAAGCGACATCTGCGCTCCAAGCGCTTTGTAGCACAGCTGAAGGGCGACCTGGGAGCGCTGTAGAAGGCTCATGCCCATGTACCTGAGTTGATTGGCGTGAGGTCAGAGGAGAGGGACAAAAGGAACCGGAATACCGAAATTATACCACAAAAGGACTATCACTGTGGCTTGTGAAGGCACCCACATCAGACCCAAAAAGCCTAACGCTGCCATCGGGGCTAGGATCGCCATGAGAGGTCGCCTGCGTGCAAAGCTTCAGTCTAATCTCATCTCGAATAGCAGAATAGGGGGATTGAGTGGCAACCGGCGTCCCCAACGTGTATTGAGGCGATCGGAAAAGGAGCCAAATATTGGAAGCAGCAGCATGAGGGACCCGCTGAGGATAGTATCAAAGAGAGCCAGCGCTTGCAACGGAGCCTGGTGTGCCAACACATGACCCAAGAACAAAGCTGATAAGATAGCACATTCCCCTTGTTTTCAGACACGGTGCACTGGCGTACGTTGAGAGTGGTCAAGTAGAACAGGTCATTCCACAATCGGAGGTATTTCTGGATCAGATGGTTGGGCACTCCCGGCAGTCCGTAGAGCAGCTGTTCCTTCAGAGCCTGCATATATAGGGGAAATGAAAATGCTCTTCTTGGGCTCTGAAAGAAGAAAAGGGGTGGGCGCGTAAGCTTACTGGGCCTGGCGGATGCGCGGAAAGCAGCGGCGCCGCCTCCCCGCTGGCTTGTGCTGTTGGTTCATGGCCACCGGGACTTACAAGGCAAGAAGAAGGCGGCGGTCCCTCTACGCCCGGTTGAAGGGGCGAAGGGAACGATGATGAGGAGACCAGCGGATCAAAACCGGCGATGGCGGGCGAGGGGCACGCGGGGACACGCATCGCGATGATGGTGTGGTGCTCAGCAGACGTCTCGGGGGCTACCAGGGGCCGGTGACGTTCCAGCTGGAGGGGACAGGGCTGGCCACTAGTACGAAGGGAATACCCCCCTCATTCGGTTTACCCGCTTCTTTGCCGCCTCACGCGCTTTGCCTTCCCTCGCTACGCTTCCTCCTCCTTCTCCCTCTATGATGGCCTGGTCTGCCGGTGGGGCTGGGGTGTGTAGAAGGGGGCTGGCTGCTGTGAGGGGTATACCTGGGGACACGGGAGAAGGAGGGGGAGGAGCAGGCGCGTTACCACCAACACACGCCGCACGTGAACGAGGAGTCCCTTTCACGCCCCCGTTTCCGCTGACTCTCCGTAACATTCCTCAGATATTTAGGGTTTTTGGAGCTCAGGCCAGACACATTCCGCAGCTCTTCCCGCAAGGATAGAGGGGATGTTATCGACTATTTATGACGAATAGAGGGGGGCAGGCTCCACCGTCTCAGTCCAGAGCAGCTATGGCCTCTTCTTCATCGGCGAGTATACTCGCCAGAATATCGTCACTGTCACTCACAGACCTAACGTTTGTGGTTGCTCGTTGTGGCCCTTCGAGCGGCGGCTTCACCGGAGCGGGTCGAACAGACTTTGAAAGGTGTGGCGTGAGCTGCAACCCGTCCTCTTCCTGCTTGACTGTCTCAGTGTCCGCACGCTCGCAACCTTGGTGGCTCGCAAAGCTCGCCCGTCGCTTCCGAGGCCGACATTCTCCCTCATCCCTGGCGAGAAGAGGTGGCGGGAAGTCGGTGGGTTGATCGCTTCGTTTGCGTTTGTTATCGATTGCGCTCACAATTGTTTCCGAGTGCATCCGTGCGGTTCCGCTTTGTCTACCCTCGATGTCGTAGTCCCGGTCCTGCGTTCTTCGCTTCATGTCCGCGTCATGTTCTCGAAGCTTCATTTCAGATTGCTTTTTATGCCTTAGCTGCTTGTGTTCTGGTTCTTCTTCCTTGGGCTGCTCGTTCCCCTTACATTGGATGGAGCTTGTTCGTCTGTCGGACATAACGTCGCTGAGCTTTCGATCTAGTCGGTGTTTGGATCCTTTGTTTTGTTCTACTTCCTTGAGATGATCATTGGCAGAGTTTGCGTCACTATCCTTCTCGACCTTTCGTCTGTCGTTCCGGAGCTCGTCGCTTCGAGAGCTAACTGATTCGTCTTCATCTTCGTCGTCTCGTTCCGCTCGAAATCGACTCGTGCTGGGTCGTTCCTGCCGCTCTCGATCATCATAAACATCGTCATCGTATGACTCTTGAAGGAAGGAAAGCGAGGAGTCCCTTGTTTTTCTTCCTTCGTTTTCTGTAGCTGATTTGTTCCTTGGGCCTGGTTTGAACTTGATAACCATGTGTGCTACTCGGACGTCCCTCTCTCGCTCTTGTACACCACCGTAGGCCTGAAGGTGGTCGATCTTGAAGAATGAAAACCACAGGCGATGAGGATAGCGCGGATAAAGCAAGCGGATGATCAGGGCAAGGAGAGATAAAGAAACTGAAAAAGTGTAAGCCCTGAAGAAGCAGGGCAGGTGGCGCTGCACCCTAAGGACAAAGAGAAAGAGCAGCAAAGGGAGAAGCGAGCGCGAGCATGGCAGCACGTGCGCAGCATGGCTAGCCAATAAAAGCAGGAGGAAAATCAAAAAGAGCAGCTGAAGAAGAAGAAGCGGAAAATGGTGTAGGAAAGGTGAGGAATGGAGCTAACCGCTGAAAGTACGTGAGTTCGCGAAGAGGAGCGGTGTGCCAGCGGAGGTGGATAGGGTCGGCCAAGCTTAACTGTAGCTTGGTGATGGAATGGGCTGATGCGGTCGGGAGGATACATGTACATTCGTGGTGCGGGAGAGCCAAGAGGAGGTGGTGGAGGAGGAAGTGGATAACGCGAAGAACTCGGGGGATGCATGATGTAGACCGGCGGAACAATAGGAATGCCTGGCAGGCCGAGTCAGCCATGAATGAATGAATGGCCGCAACAACAACAACAATAACAACAGGAAGCAGTACGCGAGGGTTGTGGCGGCGAAGACAATGCTACAGAAGGAGGAGGCACTGGCACGATGACAGGTGGTCTGCAACACAATCACGCATCGGTGAGCATCGAGCTGAAGAGGGCGGAAAGAGGGACTCGCACACGAAGGGCGGCAGCGGGAAGGGTGGACCAGGGCTATGCGGCCCCAACGGAAGAGACGCTACATGCGGTGGCGGAAGAGGCATGGAAGGCCCATCATAGGCAAGCCTGGTGGGCACACCAGAAAGGGTGAGGACGACAGCAACCGGTGCACTGAGGTGACAGAACAAATGTGATCCGATCCAACCAAATCTTACAACAAATGGCTGCACAAGCAAGGGGCAGCGTTACCTTCTGCCCCTCTCCCGCCAACTAAGGGGCTGTGACGCATTCCCCTGGTGCTGGCGGGGGGTTGGCGGCACGGGCCTCATGACATCAACCAGGACTACAACGTTGACTACAACTTGTGTGTGTGTGCTACCACAACGAGAACGCGTACTCCTCCTACGCGTTCGTGTTTGTTTGTTTGTTTTGCTTTTTCCCCCATTGGGGTGAGCAGAAGAAAAGGAAAATAAAAAGGAAAAGCAATTCCTGACACATGCAGCGAGCAAGGCGTGGCCTGCCTGGACGGTGGTGGAGGTCGGGGTGTAGTGCTCCTGTCGAGGGTTCTACGACGAGGAGCCACAAGGCTTACTTATGGTGGCCCAGTCCTCGTCGCACAGGAGCTCTCTTCTCGAGAAACGCCAGCTCTCTTTCCGGTAGGTCCTCCTGGGCCAGCGCAGCTACGACAGTCACTCCAAGTTGGGCAAGGGCAACTGCCACTCGGGATGGCCCGGGCAGGTCGATGCTGCTGCTTGGTTGTCCACCAGCTGCACCCTGGAATGCTGGGAGGAGGCAAACCCACACGAACGCGGCGCAACCGCAGGTGCGTAGAGGCGGGTGGTGGTGGTGGGTGTTGGCGAAGGTGAGGATGGTGGCTGTGGTGATCACCAACTGTCCCAAGTGCACGGTAGGAGAGCACACGAAGAGAGGCGTTCATTCGAAAGAACTTGCACTTGCTGGCCCAGCAGGCCTTCTTCTTTGAAGACGAGACTTGGGAAGTGCTCGGCGTGCATCACGATGCAGCCACGGGTAAGCTGCTGCCCATGTGCGTCGCTGACGAAGAAGCACTATTCGATATGGTTCACTCACGTGCGGTATCTACTTTCTTCTTCAGAGCGCGTGCACGTGGAAGCTATTCCGGAAGATGCCGAGTATATCGGCTTTCCCGCATTCAAGTTCGTGTTTAGCTTTGATCCGGAGGTAGCTCTTCTGCGCGATAAGGGTGCATTCGACGCGTTCGGACCAGACGACGAAGAGCTCAACGCTCGCATTAGGAAACGGGAGCAAGGTGCGAGACGTTTGCCCTTGTTACTTGCCTTGTGCTGAACAACAAGAACAACTTGGGTACAGCCGCCAACCTCACCGCCAGCTGCCTGGGTTGCTACGCGTTCTCCAAGGGCGACGGAAAGTTCTTCCTTTTGGCCCCGGGGGTACTGGGCGAGGACGCTGTGGAGAGCGAATGTTCGCCCATGTTCTACCATCCACAAGTGGCTGCTTGTTAACCACCACACCATCTGCTTCGGCGAAGGCCGAGCGAAATGCTTTCGTGTCGTGCGAAATAATTATGCGAAACCGTTCTTGCCCTCCGCAATTTGTGTCCCCCCACATCGTATGGGGAGGGCCTTTTCCTCTTCTTTCTTTTTTGCTTTCCTTCTGGTCTCTGGAAATAAAGCCCCCACCGCGCCGGTTGCTGTGTTGAGCTGCTCTCGAAGAAGTAAGTAACACATCTGCTGCTTCGCCACCCCCCTTCCTACCTACTCCTCCTTCTCCTCCTCCACACAATCACGCATCAGCTTCCTTCCACGTGAACGAGATGGCGTTGGTGATGAGGATCAAGTTTCCCCCCACGTACCCCCTCATTTACAAAACCCTCCGGATAGACTCCAAACTTACCACCAACGAGGCCATTCACTTCATCTCCGAAACCCTCAATGTTGCCATTCAGGGCAACATCGGCCTCTACATCCCTCAGGAGCACATGTGGCTCGACCCCAACACTCCCCTCTCTCAGTATGAACAGCTCCATGAAGTGGTGCGTCCCTCCCCTTTATCCATCACAACACCTCATCTCATCTCCATTCATACATACATTCTCGTACGAACACAGGAAGAGGTCGAGTTCAGAGATAGAGACCAGCCAGAAGGCAAGAAGCAGGCTGCCGGCGGTGGCGGTGGAGGGTGCTGCGTGCTTATGTGAGGTCGGCTCGTCTCTTCTCTCCCCACTCCTCCTCCTCACTTCTTCTTCCTTGGCCACCTCTCGCGCTCGACTCGCCTGGTCGTGCTCTCTTCGCTGTAATTTAAGTTGATCACCGCCATCCACCTCTGCTCCATCCGCCCCTCGTCTTCATCTTCTTCCTCCTCCTGCTGCTGCCACTCTGATACCCACGATAGCTGCTCCCTCGTATAGACGGGAGGGTGGCGGAGCTCCACCCCCCTTTACACGAACACCCCTCCGGCGCCTTCTTCCCCATCTTTCTCTTCCTCTTCGGTGTATATCGGCGGGGCCACTGCCGCCGAGTTGCGGGTGTGGTTGTTTTCTTCGATCGATTGAGAAAGGGCGGGAGAACGAGGAGGAGGAGGCCCATCCCCCCATTTCAAATTCGTACTTCCCACCCCCCCGGGGTTCCCGCCGCCGCTTGTCCCCTCCTCTGCACTCTGCTGTATATTCACCTCTGCCTCGCTCCTGTCCTTTCTTGTGAAAAGAGAACAAGCATTTGGGTTCTGCTCTTCTTCTTCTGCTTCTTGTTGTTGTTGTTGTGTCAATCTAGCGAAACATCTCGTCTTGAGGCGATGCGGGCGGCAGCGGGCAGGGACACGGCGGGAGCCGAGGTCTTAGTGTCGGGCTCGCGGGGAGAGGTGGCGTCTCGCATCGACACCTTCGCCTCTCGCAAGAAGCTCCTCAATGCACGCAGCAACGAGCACGAGTTCTCCCTCCCCGCGGAAGAAGAAGAAGAGGAGCAGCCCCTCTTGGGCGCTTCCTGTGAGGAGGAGCTCCAGCCCAGCGTGCCTCCCGCGTACCTGCGCTTACCACCCACTGCTCTGTCTTCTCTTGACCACAACTTCGGCCACGGCTTGTTGGGTGGTCGTGGTGACTGTGTGCAACAACATCAAAGGGGGTGCGCGCGGGTGGCGGCGAGGAGCATAGCACGGAAGCTTCAGATCAAGACCACGCGCGTAGAGAATCTGCACGGGCCTCTTGACCGGCTGCGGCACAAGACCCAGCCAGCCCAGCAGGACGCCGTTCCTTTTTCTCTTGGCTCCTCCGTCTGGCCGTCTGGTACTGCGCTATCGACCGGTGACTTCAAGTTTGGGTGGTGTGTGTGTGTGTGTGTAGAAGCGCTTACGCCAGGAGGGCAGGGGTGGAGGAACGCCTGGCCAGCATGGAACTGCATCTGGCCCTCTGCACCGCCTCCGCCTCCCCAGCTGCTGGGGCACGTACGAGTTGCACCATCAACCAGAGAGGTGCGACCGCAGGAGGAGGAGGAGACGGCAGCGTCCCTACGGACGTGTACCAGCGTCTCCAAGCGTGCGAAGCACGGCTTGTGGAACTGGAGCGGATCGCCCCGACGCGAGACTTCCTGCTCTTCCTCCGCATCAAAAAGAAGCTCGATAGCTCTGGCCAGGGCTTGCGCGACGTCACCGAGCTCGAAACCGCGTTCGCAGCTGCCTCCCAGGCACAGCAGCTTGCTCCTCCCGTCCCCTCCAAATTAGATCTAACCTACGGGGGTATCTTGGGGCCTGCAGCAAGCTGACGCCGAAAGGCATAGGGACAAACCACATTCGCGCAGCGAGGAGAGGAAGCGGCGAAGAGATGTCAGCCCAGACGCTGACAAACCAAGTGGCCGCGCCAAAAGGAACAAGGCCGAGCGGTCGCGCAGCACGAAGTTAGCAATCGAGCACTCCGGAGGAGGAGGAGGAGGAGGAGGCCACAGACAACGAACACGCAAGGATAATAAGAAGCGGCAACCAAAGGAATGCTCCAGCGAAGAGAGTGAGTCAGAGGACCAAGACGAAGAGGATAACATTGAGCTCGTTTGATAGGCCTTTGTAAATAATTATAACGTTCTTTCCCTGTACATGCGTGCGCTCACTGCAGGAGACAGCGGAAGTCAAGGCTACGACGGTGCACTGGCTGGACAGTCCGGCCGGGCAGGCTCTCTTCCCATCCAGGGTCTCCCACCACCACGTATGCCGCTTCCTTAAAGGCTACTCACGCATGTAAGCCGCTATCCAACGTCAGATCGAGATGAGAGCACACGTACGCAGATCTACGTTCTTTTGGTGTAGGGCGGACACTTCTAGATAGCCGTGCAGATCGAAATGGTAGGCTAAGAGCACGCCCTGCATCGACAACGTGGGGCTGGTGAGACAGTCCGGACAAACATATTGACTAGGTACCTCGTGAAAGGTTATGCGGTGGTGGCGATTGCGTCTGCCTTTACCCTCCTCATCCCGTAGGTCTATTTTCGTTAAGCACAACAGTACCGGCATCTTGGGGCAGTGATATCGTATCCCCTCCACGGCCTTAGAGACGCAGGTTAAACGTAGCTAATGAATCAAAAAGGGAGTGTATGATACCCGCCTAACACGGTAGAGGGGCTCGGGTTCATCTGCTGGAAGACACAGAACCACCACGTCCACCCATTGCAGAAATATTGCGCTGCTCCGCCCTGGTCATGACACCGGCATCCCCAATCAATTCAAACGTGCAAAGTAGAAAAGCAGGATAAAAGATTTGCGCACAGTTATCAGTGTCGATAACGTTAATGAGTACGGAGCGATGCAATAGTCTGAGAGGGTACTCTTTTTCCTCATCCAACTCTACCTCCGGTGCTGCCGCTTCGGGAGATAAACCCTTAAAGAGTTGTAGGCTTTAGAAAAAAAATCACCTTTTCATCAATATGCAGCAAGCTTACCAGCTTCCAAGAACAGGTGCAGGCTTTAAAAGCCTGAATGAGTGATGTCTTGCCCGAATCATCGTCGCCTTTAAGCATGCATTTAACTGTACGATCTTCCGAATCATCTTCGTCTAGGCGAAGTAACAAAAAGAGAGGTTAACAAGCTTGTTCTTTCGCTCAGCCGATTTAATGTGTACTTTTTGTGGCGCATCGTGGAGTTGACCAACGAGGAGCGTGCTTGTTCCGCCACGATACGAACTGCCCTTCCCTCACCTTGCAAAGCACCCTCAGCTTATAGTCTCCATCTATGTGGAGGAGTAAACAAAAATTAATAACGTAAAGAAGAGCCAGACAAAGACAGGTGGGTTACGTTGAATCTGAGAGTAAGGCGAAGGGAACATCTGGTGATAGATTCGCTTCCACAGATGCTGGTCATTACCGGCATCACGCCACTGGCGGCACACTTGTTCCAAAACAACCAGATCCCGTATTTTCAAATACGAGAAGATCTGTTCAGATAGTGAGTCCATATCGCTCGATAGGAAACAAAACGCAGTACGTACATGAAGTTGAATTTCGAGCGGTAAGTGTAAAATGTTGCCGGCGCCGCACGGCGTTTTCGAATCTCTAACTTGATCATCTGTAATGATGAAAAAATTACGTATCGGTTTGGCTTGCTCGCCATCTGGCTTCTCATAATTGCACTCATCTTCACTTTCATCAGTGACGAGTTCTTGTTCTCCGTCACTTGATTCGTCATCGTAGGCGCAGGAACTTGGTTTCATAGAAGTGGAGATGCTCCCTTGCGTATCGTCCTCGTCGTCAAAGCGATCGCGCAAGCAAACAGTAGATTGATATCGTTCCGTTAAAGTCAACGGCGTGCTCGGAGACAGCAGATCGAGAGGTGTGTGGCCCTTTTCATTGGCGAGCGAAAGAGCCTTCTGCCCGGTGGGTGTTGTTACCAAAATACTGCATTGACACAATGAGAAACAAAACAGGCACATAACGAAGTTGGACCAGTACCGTATGAGGCTAACATCGTCAGCTAGATATGCATAGTGGAGAGGTGTATCTCCGCGTGCATTCTGTACTGAGACGTCCGCACGGCAACGCAAGAGACATTGGACAAGCGGCACAGATCCCAAGAGTACCGCGAGGTGTAGAGGCACTGATCCATCTTCGTATGCATGTAAATGAGTGAGTGTCCACTTACAACCTCTACTCTATTACTGCGTACCAATGAGTTGTAACCAGGTGTGAGAAGAACGGGCAGGAGCGGGGAGCCGAAGTGGCACATTGACATCCGCACCAAGTTCAAGGAGGGCTTGCACATTACTAATCATATCTGAAACACATAAGTAATACATTAATCGAGCTGTACGACAGCGAACAAGTGCGCGTACCTCGGTCTATGCACTCGTACAAAGGGGTCATACCGGAGGAGTCACGGAGGTCAAGCAGAGGAGCATGGGATAGGAGAAGATCGACCATCTTCCTACGGAGAGAGAACTCGTCTTCTTTGTGGTGGCACTGGTCATCACAGTCGCTCCATGGTCTGTCGTGTAGCGCTGCCGGCGGAGAGGTAATGCGGCCAAAAGGGCCGTTCACGGTAGGCGAGGACGGAGACGAAGAGAATGAGGAAAGAGAAAGTGAGGATGACGCTCTCGATATACCAAGATTGAGGGTGGTGGATGTGGAAGAGGACGCGTGCGGGAACGACACTAAGGCTGATAATGAAGGAGACGAAGATGTGTGAGGTATACGTGTCGATGCGCTCGATCCTGATCGGAGATGCCGAGGGCCTCGGTGGGCAGACGAGTAGGAACGAATTGGTGTAGACGAATGTCGCTTCATGGCGAATAAAGGTGACGTGTTGAGGAGCCTCATGGAAGAAAATTCAAAGGACACGGAAGGAAGTAGAAGCCCTCTAGTACAAAGAAGATGAAGAGGGGATTTAGGCCCTCGTTTTAGACCGGGGACAAGAGACGGGAGAGTAAGAAGGTATTGGGTCAGTTGGTAGTGACCTTCGTGGAAGCTGATGGCCTTGCATACTGAATGTAAAGCCGTGCTGCCTGGGCTCACACACAGCACCAAATATTTACAAATAGACTCACAGTATTTCCGTTTACAGGGAGGAATGAATGTACCAGCTTCACTGTGGCCTAAATCTTCATAGATGGTCTTGGCACCGTACTCAATTAGAAGTCGCGCAATCTGATAATGACCATGGACGCACGCAAAATGTAATGGGGGTTCTGTGAAGCGAGACGCTCGGCTCTGCAAGTTCAAGTATGCGTTATACAAAGCAGAGCCGTTGGCGCCAAAGCTAGATTTTGTATGTACACTTAGTGGCTCAGAACAATTAGGATCCACACCCACATCGAGAATAGCTTTTACTTGTTCCAAGTCCCCGTTCATCGTAGCCTCAAATATATCTGCGTAATTCAACCATCAAAAGCTCAGAAAAAAACTCTGTGACCTAAAAACAACTTGCGTATTGGCGCCGTAAGAGCCCTCTAGTTTGATCGAACTAATTCTAATGGTGCGAAGCGAAGTTATGTTGAAACTTACCGATGGGACGATGGGTTACGGTGGCAAGAGGAGAGATGGAAGTAACTACAGACACGGGCAAGCTCCACGGATAGTACCACGGCGCTGTCCACGCCTGTAATCGATAGCCATACCGTATTGACTGCAGGAAGCTATCGTTAATAGTGGCACAGTGAACACGATGCTGGCGTTCTAGCTATGATCACTGACTGTGCCTAGTGAGAAGAGAAATTTCATACGTAGACGGGAGACGAGGGTGCCAAGGCGGAAAAGGAGTCAGGCCCGCTAAACCACGAAGGCTGAATGTTTGAAGGCATTCGTGTTGTCAGCTCAACGACCCAGCCGGGAGCAGCTACATTAGGGTATTCTGGTGAAAGATGATCGAATACTCAGGTTAGTCGTATCGAAACGATTTGATTTGCTCCTCGATCTGCGTATACCCGGGTTACCTTTTCGAGTGAGGATAGGCAGTGGAATGTCTGGACAGGGCCAATAACTGTTCCGCTTAACCTCGCGCTCCGAAATACCCTGAACAGTCCAGTAAGGTTTCAGGTGTATCTCTATCCGCTCTAAGTCGACTGTGTTTCATGACTTGGCATATCAGCACACATAATCTGAATACAAGATATTTGCATGGTATTAGCAGGTCACGTCACCTGATCTGAGAGATTCGAATTCTAGCCTGAAGTTGACCATTTCTGATGGACTAAAGACGTTTTTGTGAAGAAAGGGTCGAAACCACCCATGCGCAGTATGCAATGTTCTACTTTCGCTGTAGGGCCTATTTTCCTAAGCAAACCCCGCACAGACTCTTGTATAAGCGGACGCGTGCTCACAATAACAGGAGCGAGAGGCTACCTCTTCAGGAAGCTCCTTATGAAGGAGTACGGATATGGGGGCACTTTCTGCCAATCGAATAAATGCACGCTCCTCTTCTATTCGTAGATTCATCGGAGGCATGTTCGAGTGGGTGACCATCCACCGATTGCATTCGATACTTGAGGATCGTTTCACCAGTACTACCTGCGGCAACAGCATGTCGGTTAGGCCAAGTGAATTGTTTTGTTTTGTGGCTCATATGGGTACCCGAAGTGTGTAGGCTACCGACGCATGGAGCGCGGGAGAGATGGACAGTAGTGAGCCTGGAAGCTCTTCCTCGACAAGCACCCTAAAGTTGTAGTGGTTTGGTGCCTCAGTTTTGTGCAGGAAAAATAACTTGCGCATCGTGCGCCCCCGCATGCGCTCGTTTGGCTCCGTTTCGAGACATCGCACGTCCTCATCCAGCCGCAGTTCACCCACCAGCTCCGTTTCCGTACCTGGTTCGACCCTGGCCAGCGCAGGAATACCACCCGGGCGGTAAGCTAAATGTCCCGTACGTCACCCCTCCATTCTCTCTTTCGCAGGAAGGGGCTGCACGTGCCTGGGTAGAGCAGCGACACAGATGGTGCCTTCTATGGACGTAGGGAGCAGATAGACGGACGCTGCGGGTCGAATGTCCGCCTGCAGCACCTCCTCTTCCCCACCCTCCTCCCCAACCCCACCTTCCTTCGCGAAGAGCACCGCGCCCACACGGTGCGCCATGTGCGCGCTCGTGCTGCCGAAAACGAACGGCAGCGGCTTGTGGCGCTGCATCCATCCCGGTTGGGGAGCTGCTTGGAATGCCCGGGATGCTTGGCGTGCCAAAGACCGCGGGCGAAATCATACCATTGGTTGCCTTCCGCTGCTGCGCTGGCGTGTGTTGGCACCAAAGGGCGTAAAAACGCACCCGGCCACGTTCTCCTTCGTTCTGCTGCCCCACCCAAACAAGAAACCCACCCACCCACTCACCCCCACCAACACACCACCTCCACCACCTCGCGACTCGGGATGGAGGATTTTGGCTTGTCGGCGGCAGAGCTGACGAAGCTGTTTGAGGAGCGCCATGTGGAGGCCCTCGCGGCCAAAGGGGGCCTGGACAGCCTCGCCAAGGCGCTGCACACCAATCTCGAAGCCGGCCTCGACGCACAGCAGCTCAGCGAAGGGGGCAGGGCGGCGCGCCTGCAGGCCTTTGGCGCCAACAAAACAGAGCCGCCCGCGCCCAAGTCGCTCTTTGAGCTCATGCTCGACGCCCTCGACGACGCCACTCTCAAAATCCTCATCGTCGCTGCGCTGGTGTCCCTCGCGCTCGGCTTTTATGAGAACCCTTCCACCGGGTGGATCGAAGGCACCGCCATCTTGGTGGCGGTCGTCATCGTGGTCATGGTGACCTCCCTCAATGATTACTCCAAGGAACAGCAGTTTAGGCGTCTCTCTCAAGTGGCAGACGACAAGCTCATCAAGGTCATGCGTTCCGGGCAGCAGCTCCAGGTGCCCTCCCCTCCCCTTCGATATAATAATAATAATAATCATAATATTCACAATAATATTCATAAGAATAATGTTCATAAGAAAAAACATGTGACCAGTGCCGTCAGCTTTTTGTTCGATTTCTTTGCGTTTTTTAAACAATAGACAATTTTGGGGGGGGGAGTGGGGTTGAAAGGAAGAGACTTGTGTTGACTGCCGTGCGTGGTGTAGGTTTCGGTTTATGACCTGGTTGTTGGCGACGTAGTCGAGCTGGGAACGGGAGACGAGGTACCGCCGGCCATGCAAAGCCTAGCCATTTGGTGTTAACCATTTCATGTTCAGATCCCAGCGGATGGACTCGTGTTTGGGTCGCATAACCTGAAGGTGGATGAGAGCACGATGACCGGCGAGTCCAAGACCATCAAGAAGTGCGATGTACGTTTTCTTGTCACGCGCTACTCCATGTTAACCGCTAAGGTTTATTTCCAATAACAGGACGATCCGTTCTTGATTTCAGGCACCCTGGTAACGGAAGGTCTTGGTCGCATGCTCGTGGTAGCTGTTGGATCCAATTCCCAGAAAGGTCAAATTAAGGCTCTGTTGCAGAAGGAGCAAGAGGTGCCGTTCAGTGTAGACAGTGTGTGGGAAGCACCAAACTAACTTTTGATCCACGACAACAGGACACACCTTTGCAGGAGAAGCTTGAAATCGTGGCGGATGCTATCGGAAAGCTGGGTCTCGTGGTGGCAATTCTCACTCTTGTTGTGCTGCTTGGTCAGTTCGTCTGGCGGCTGTACTCAAGCGGCCACAGCTTCGAGGTACATTTCCTTACCTTTCTACATGTGCGGTCGTATTTATCACAATACATGTACATGTATAGTTGCATATGCTGGAAGAGCTCATTGGCTTCGTGATCACTGCTATTACGATCGTAGTCGTGGCTGTACCTGAGGGCTTGCCCTTGGCCGTCACAATTTCTCTGGCCTATTCTATGATGAAGATGCTCAAGGGTACAGTAAGCACATTCACGGTCTTATTCTCTCGGCAATCTCAAGTATTCTCTATTTGACGCCTCATCAGATAACAACCTGGTGCGTCACTTGGATGCATGTGAAACTATGGGTGGTGCCACGAACATCTGTTCGGATAAGACTGGCACCTTGACGGAGAACCGCATGACCGTAACTCATGCTTGGCTGGGCCGCAAAATGGTAGGAAAACTTCTTTCCCCCTCTGCGTTCTTACGTGGCTGACACCTGATTGACCAACAGTTCGGCAGCACTCTGCCCATCAAGGCGGACTTAGCCACTGAAGTCCACCAATCTCTCGTGGAGGGCATATCCATCAATTCCACAGCGTATATCACAAGGAACAAGGACAAGAATACGGTATGTTACCAAA
>CDEZ01023947.1:4788-17703 GCA_000826365.1 Acanthamoeba royreba
ACGGCGAGCAACAACAGCTACGCTCCCCCATCCTTGCCGCATCTTCCTCCTCCCCTGAACGACACAAGCGCGGGCAGTCCGAAGCCACCCTCCTCCAAAGGGCACTCGCGAAGTCGCTCATCGGATGCAAAAGACAAGGAATCACAGCTCGCACGACTGCGCGATAGATCGACTACCGAACAACAGGATTCCGGCCCCATCCCGCCTACGACGCCGAAGAAGGGGAAGGAGGGCAAGCGCACCTTCTTCGGCCTCAAGAAGCAATCCAAGGATCTCGGACGGGATAGCAGCAGAGATAACAGTAAAGAGCTGAACAGCTTGGAGCTTTCGAGCGAGTTGGACGAAAATACCATGATGACTGGCTCGGGTAGCCTCTCGATGCCTGTGCGCTCGCCCATGTCTACGCCGGCCTCCACCTCGGGCTCCATGCCGCCAGTGGGTAAGACTACTCTCCGCAATGCGTCGCCAGCCTTCATGGCCGCGCTCGACTCGAGCTTCATGCGGCGTTCATCGTACATTGACCTGGTGGATAAGGGAATTGTACGCGAATGGAACGATCAGCCAGCGAGCGCCACCGGATCTTCCGGCTCGCACGCTGCGGTCACACCCGCGGCGGCCTCATCACCATCACCTGAAGTACGAAGAATGAGTGTATCGGGAAGCCAACCGGCCGCACCTGTGCCGAGCGGTCAGCCGCGTGCTGCGCTTGTTGTGCCTTCCGTTATAGATGGCGGCTGGCACGTCGAGCGTGGCTCCTCCGCGGTACATTCCTCATTACTCTAAACCTTTGCGGTGACATTCTGAGGCGCTCGTCTCATCATTCCCACACTCAGGACTTCGTGGAAGGTGCCTACAATGCGCTTGAAGAGGATAACAGCTGCAGCCCTTACTATAAGCTTTATTACAATGGCAAAGGTACTGAGCTGACCAGTTCGTGGGTGTTGATTGAACCTCGATGACTTGCCTATGGACACTCACTCTGTTGTGTTCGCCCTCAGATCACACAAATTATTGGGGCGTTGACTCCCGCATCGGGCCGGTGCTCGTATCTGTCGCTCCTACGCAGCCACGATCCGGAGCGAACAGAACCACAATTGAGTCAGTCGCCACGTTCAGATCGGCACAGCGGTTGCTTCCGGGAGCTACTGGCCAGCGACGGTATGCACTCACTCCCCGACGAACACTTTCGCATGAACTTACTTTTGTATCTGAATGCAGGATGTTTGGCTTTACAGCGAACGACGCACGTAACATCGTTGTGCACCGCTGCCTTGTACAGAGCAAATTCGTGCGATCTCCTGCTTGTTCCTCTCGCCTGCTCTTAATGCTCACACATCATTGCGACTCTGTGCCCTCCCTACAGGGCTCCAAGCAAATCTTTGTGCGCAGCTCCGCTGACAAGAATAACCTGCTTAAGGGCCTTGCCGTGGCGTGTGCTCCAATGGGATTCCTGGTACTCATCACTCGATCAGTGATCAATGCTCCCAAATGAATGCTAACGTACTTGCTGTGCAGCCGGAGATTCAAGATATAAAGTTCAAGAAAGTTGATATAGGTACTTCTCATATTCATCTCTACTGTCTCGTTACTGTGCTCAGAGTCAAGGCCTGCCTGTTCAACAGATGTCACAGATGATCTGATGAAGATGGAGCGATCTCACTTTTCATCAGACTATAAGTTTGGAGTTCTCTACTACAAGAAGGGCCAGACTGAGAATGAGATGTTCTCCAATGGTATGAATCCTTTGTGGACCTGTCTCACACACTTCCCTGCGTTCTTGACCACACTTGCCTGTTGTTGTTGACTACAGAGTCAAGCCCAGAGCTCGAAAAGTTTCTGAACTTCTTAGGCGATCGAATCACTCTCAAGGGTTGGACAGGTTTCTCTGGTGGACTTGATGTCAAGAGTGCGCAATCCCCGCTCGTTACCTCAGAACGAGCGTTGAGCTCACTTCTATGCTTGCTCTCAATCATAGCGGACACGACGGGCATACATTCGGTCTTCACGAACTTCCGAGAGCTGAACCTCATGTTCCACGTTTGCACTCTACTTCCGTTCTTTCCCAAGGATCCCCAGCAACTTGAGAGGAAGCGGCACATAGGTTCGCTCTCTTGGCTCCTTCATCTTCTTCCTCCTGAAGCACTCACACCTCACCTACTTTACAGGTAATGACATCGTGGTGATCGTGTACGTGGAGCCAGGCGCAGTGTTCGATCCATGCATGATGAAAACTCAATTCAATCGTACTTCATCACTTCGTTCATATACCTGGTGAAGTGGTGTATCTTAGTGTAACCTCTCTTCTAGATATCTACGCCATCGTTTCTGTGGATCCCAACGATCAGTCAGTCCAATTGGAGTTTGCTGTAAAGCAAGGCGTTCGCCCATTCGGACCGCAGCTGCCGCCCGGCCAGCGCTTCTATCTCGATTCCACTTTCAGAGAGTTTTTCTTCACTAAGCGTATGTGACTCATCTTGTAGCCTCTTCATCAGAAGTGATGACTCACGCAACTCCACATCAACTCAGTCATCAACAGCGAGCGGTCTGCTTTGAAGGCTACGGTGTTTGCGCAAAAGCTGGAGCACACTAGGAAGAAGATGCTTGAGGCTGTTGTGGACAGGATCCAAAAGGCCAAGTGATGGACTCATGCAGGGAACGCGTGCCGACTTGGCCGATCGGCTTTGGATTCTTCATCTGCTCATCTGCTCTCTCAAGGCACAGAGCCTCATACACTCTCTCTCGTTCGCCAGCCAGCATTCACGCCACTCTATGCTTCTCGCTCTCTGCTGCTGGAATGGACCCCGTCTCAGGACTCTCCTGTACACAACACCATCCCTTTACACTCATCAAACTTTTCTTCCAACGGCGATACTTCATCTTTTTATTGTTTCAGAAAATGTTTTTATTTCTTCTTGAACAGAATTACCATAGTTTTACAGTCATTAAAATGCCTTTTGATGGATTTGAGTTTATAGCCTACTGCACGGTAGGCAGCAATGAGTGCAGGAAGCCACCTGCCGTAGATATAGGCATAAGTATACTCACCCTGCCTCGCAGCTGGGAGGCATGATAGAAGGTTGAACGGGTCTGGTCCATAAACAAAAGGCGTCTCTCCATCCTTGCAGGCTTGAGAATGGAGCGTGGCCTGGAGGAGGATCACATCAGGTAGTGAGGCATTTGAAGCCACAGTAGAGAGCTTCTTCTCCAGCTCGGGCAGGCAGTAAAATGCAGCCTCTCGCTTCAGTCGTTCCTGTACACCCGAGGGTAGAGTCGATACGTCGAGGTCGCCGTCACGCAGGTACTGAAGGATATACTTGAACAGCTCTCCGTCTCGGTCGATAAACACACGCCCTTCATCGTCCTTCTCGAGCTCGTGACGCCCGCTGAACATCGCCGCTAGCATCGAGTCAGGGTTCGAAAGTAGCGTCGTCACGCTTGTCGTAAAGAAGACACCCCCGACATCGAGCTTGACCTTGGTTCCTGCCGGTACACGTAGCTCCAAGGCAAACTTCTCCTTCTCAGCGAGAGAGGCTTCGGCTTTCTGAACCTCTAGTTGGAGGCGAACCAAGTCTTGTTGGTGTTGAGCAATGTCACCCTGTAGGTCGATCAGATTTTGACTCTTATGCTGAAGCTCAGCCTCCAGGTCGCAATTGCGCTGTTGAAGTTGCCTGTACTCCTCCTGCAGTCTGGTCGCTGAGCGCAGAAGCTCTTTCATGGCGAAACTAAGAAGACACAATTACGAGTGGAACGACAAGCACAACGTTGACCGATGATGCACCGCATTCCACCTCCTATCCGAAGAAAGAGGACCTCCTGTTATTGGCTCCCCCCAGAAAGGGAGCCGCGGATTGGTGTAGAGGCCGTTTGTTCTGTATGATGATCAGGTCAAAGTGGACAAGATTGTTCAGAAGGCAAAAGTAGCGCTTCGACAGCTGGGCCTTGTCAAGCGTGCATAGTGCAGTTTACATGAGAAGAACTTCAAGGATCATTCATTCACCTCATGGCGTCCTTATACATGAAACACTTCAACATGGGAATGTGTGACCACATCTGGGGCATTCATGCGTCTTCCTGTCATGGGTGGTTGTGTACATTGTCTCCAGTGATTGGGCTTCGTTCTTTCCTTCCTTCATGCGATTCTTCTTCTTCTGCTTCTTCTTGTTCTTGTTTGTCTTGATGTTGTTCATGAGATGCGGCAGCCAAGCGAGAAGTGCTTCCATGGCCAGGTCATCAGGTACCACAAAAGGATGATCCCTTTCGATGTTTCTTCGCCAGTCGATTTGGGATCTCCTGAACTTGTCTGCAATGTAGTGCAAGGCGCTGCTAAACAAGCTGCACAATTCTTCTGTGCTTCTCACGTTCTCTCTCCCAATGTCAATGTAGTGCATCTCAAACTCATCTGCCAAGCGTCTTGTTCACATCAGACTCAATCAGGCATTGCACCGGGCAGCAGTGCTTAAGGGTCCATACCTCACTTCCATTTCAGACACCTTTCTGGAACCATCGGAGGTATATCCCAGCAGAACCGCTGGCAAGTCATCATTTTTGCACCTTGAGATTCTACACACAAATAGGAGTTAGAACTTGTTGGTATATGAACAGTGAGAAGGGAGAGTACCGCACACATTGGCAATTGTATCTGTCCACACCAGCTGCTGCATCAAAGACGACTATGAGACCAGTAAGATTCCTCAGTACTGAGTGCTTATGCATAAAAGCAGGATCGTCCTGATCCACTATGAAAGGTTTAAACTGAAGAATAGGAGTTATAATCTGTGCACATCAGAAGTGAGTGGTTCATACTTGGATGACTTTATCATAACTGGCAACACAGTGGCGTGAAGCATAGCTGTGCAAGTCACTACAGAGCCTTGTGTTGTCCTGTTCTTGATGGTGGCTGATGAATGTGACCACAGACAGTTGAAAAGATCAGGCCAACATATGACTGTTGATGAAGCACTTACCCTGTGGCTGAAGCACTCACAATGAATATTTTTTGATGACAGTTGTAGTCCCCATACTTGGCCTTGTACGGCAGTTCCACAGTGCCTCTGGAGTTCACTCCTCTGTATTCCCATGACCTGTATGGCATACACCATTGAGACCAAGAAGAAGACCATGTCACCTTCTATACAAGAGGAGCATACAGTACTTGTATTGAACAATTGCCTCTTTGAGCCATGCCATATACATCTGCTTCCAAGTCTCTCCACTGTATATTACATTCATCAATCAGTATTGTTGGGGTGGTCATTGTGTTGTTCACTCACCTTGAAGGTTGTACAGTGTTTCTAGGTTGTCTTCCCCAGGAGGCATGGACCTTGAAGAACTCATGCCACAGCCTGTCATCAGAAGCCGCCAGTGCCAGTGTCTTACACACCTGCCAGTGGGAAAGAGGAGTTCCATCAGTATGACAAACAGAGAATAGTGATGATGACAGACACACACCATTGAGAGTGCCCACAGTTCCAGGGGACCAACATAAGACATGATGTGGGTGAGCAACTCCTATTGAGGGTCAACAAACATGTTAAATTGGGCCAGAGGTTAACAGGCAGCAGGGGAGGCAACTATGGGAAGAAGATACAGAGATGATGACGACGGTCTGCCACTTGGAATGAGTTTCCTCAACTTCTTGAGGGAAAACGACATGTTGGTGCCGTTGTGAGTTTCTAGCGTTCAGGAGGACAAGAAGTTATGTGGCCAACAGATTTTGCTCGAAGTGAGCTAACTCCTATTGTGGGACAAAAGCGTGTGAAAACAACTAAGTGCCAAGGGTAACACTGTTGGAAACCAACTTGGGGCCGAGTGTGCCTGATGTTGGCAGAAAGGAATCAACGACGCCATGCTGCTCCCGTCCTTTCGATTCCATCAGTTCGACAAACCGCCGATCATTCTTCACATTCTTCATGATTACCCTCAAGAAAAGGAATTTACAAAACTTTTTCTTTGCATTTGGAGTGAAAAGGAGCAGAATAGAGGACCATTATATTCCTCAAAATGGACCAGCGAGCCAGGTTAGTCACCGCCCTCCAGGAGGAGATCACTGCCCTGGTCCAACAGCTGCTGGCCAGGCCAAGGGATGCGACGAAGCCTGCAGGACAACAACATCATCAACCGTCACCTTCAGCCAATGTGACGGCAGAGGTGTTGCAGGAAAAACTGAGGGTGCTGTTTGCTCTTCAACAAGAGACGTTGGAGATGGAGAGGATCGCCGTCCAGGAGGCAGCACGCCTGCGTGCTGAACTGGACCAACTCCTACTCCACGAGCAAGTCCGGACGTCTGACCTGGCAGCGGACGCCAAACCAGGACCTCACATGCCTGGGTTGCCGGCTGAGCTGGTGTACATGATTCTGGAGCACATCGGATCGGACTTAAATTCGTTCGCTCCGTGCCGCCTGGTGTGTCATCAGTGGAATGATTCCCTCCTCCATCAGGCAAGAGAACTTCATCACAACGAGATGACTCAACTCCGAGCCGCGCGCAAGGGGTACGCCGCGAGGGTGGCGCGCGCAGGTCATCTCAACCTTCTGCAGTGGGCGCGCGACAACGGCTGCCCGTGGGACCACGCGACTTGTGCGGCCGCGGCCGAAGGAGGACATCTCGAGGTGTTGAAGTGGGCGCACGACAACGGCTGTCCGTGGGACCACACGGCCTGTGAGGCTGCCGCGGCCGGAGGTCACATCGAAGTGCTGCAGTGGCTGCGCGCCGAGGACTGCCCGTGGAGCAAGACGACAGCGACGAAGGCAGCGAGGGCCTGCAATCTCGAGATACTTAGATGGCTGATCGAGAATGAATGTCCAACGGAGAGAAAAGGGTCCGATAGCCTCTGCTCGGCAGCTGCGAGCGGAGGTCACCGCCAGGTGATCGAGTGGGCCAGAGAGCGTGGATTCGGATGGGACGAGACGACGTGTAGCGCGGCGGCCGCCATCGGCGACATTGAACTGCTTCAGTGGCTGAGGGCCAACGGCTGTTCGTGGAACGCTGCAACATGCTTGGAGGCAGCGCGAGGCGGCCATCTGAAGGTGCTACAATGGGCTCGGAGCAATGGATGCATGTGGAACTCGTCTGTCTGCTCCCAGGCCGCTCGACAAGGACATCTCGAGATGTTGAAGTGGGCGCGTCAGCAGGATTGTCCCTGGGACTCGATGTGCTGGTCGATGGCCGCTAGCCAGGGACATCAGGACATTCTGGAATGGCTGCGCGCTAACGGTTGCCCAGACACGGAAACCTCCTTGATCGAAGTGGCCAGGGAAGGTCAACTCGAGATACTTCAATCCGGGTATCTCAAAGCACTGCCTTACGATCCTCAGATCTGCGCTGCTGCCGCCACGGGAGGGCAGTTCGAGACACTCAAGTGGCTGCGTCAAGCTGGGTACACTTGGGACTGGCGGACCTGTGCCGAAGCAGCGAAAGAGGGACATCTCGATATCCTTCAGTGGGCACGCATGTACGGCTGTCCGTGGGACGTGATGAGCTGGTCAGCTCAGTGGAATACGAGACAAGCGCTGACGTGCAATGCCGCGGCTCAAGGCGGCCATCTCGACGTACTGAAGTGGGCGCGCGCCAACGGACACACGTGGGATGAGCGGACATTCCTCTACGCTGCCAAAGCCGGCCATTTGGCCATGGTCAAGTGGGCATTTGAGCACGGATGCCCTCGTGACCCGGACTTGTGTGCCATCGCAGCGGAACAGGGTAACCTCGACATGCTCAAGTGGGCTTCTCATATCGATGGCTTCAAGTGGGACGAGCGCGTCTGCTCTCACGCTGCACGCGGTGGCTACCTCGTGATGCTAAAGTGGCTGCGCGCCAACGGGTGTCCATGGGACAGTTGGACGCCCGTGTGCGCAGCGGATAAGGGACACCTGAAGGTACTACAGTGGGCCGTGGACAACGGATGCGAGTGGGACCCCACAGCCATCCTCCGCACGCCAGCACTAAAGTCAAGCATCAAGGAATGGGTGCTTGCTCATCCTGACTACCAGCGGCGCCTCCAGGAATTGTCTCAATGAAGGAGAAGAGTCGGATTCTCTTGGAGTGTGTAAAGTGCATTGACCAATGCAAAGATGTGACCTCACTCAAGTGCTCTGTTATATAGTGTGACTGTTGCAGCACGACGATTGGCAGCAACTGAGCTGGGCCTGAGGAATGTCTCATTCCATTCCAACAGTCTCTTCCCTTGATGATCATCAAAGAAGTCGATCGTCCACCTCAATCAAGGGAATCCTCCCCTGTCCGCTCTGCATGGTCACCAATCAATGTTATATCTCTACTGGATGCTCCTGTCAGGCGACCATTGGCCAAGGTGAACGTTTCTTCTTCCCTGAGTTGTGCAGGTCTGTGGGTAGCAAAGGCCCGTGGGAAATCAAGTCCGCGTGACGTTAACTTTTCCGCCATTGGCGGAAAGGTAAATATGAAGTAAACAATATTGATTAAGTCCTACTACACTAATAGTGTATTTCTCTTCCACAAGCCGCGTACTCTGTTGCAGTACCATCGCTAAGCGGTACGGTTCGGCTCTTCGGCTCTTCATTGTGTGCAATTGTCTTCTAATTTGATTCCTTCCAAGTGAGGAAGGAATGTGTGACGAACTGGAGGACTGTGTGGAGTGCTGTAGCTGCGTGTGCTGTAGCTGTGCGTATCTCTGCTGCTGCTACAACGTGATGGAGACCAATGTGCAGCCTGAGGAGCGGGGCCGCTGTTGTCCACGAAGTTGTTACACTCAGAAGAACGACTACTTCTGCTGTCTGGTCTATTGGCCCTTCCTGACGTGCCTTTCGAGTCCTGACCCACAACAGTCTTCTGATGCTGCACAGTAGCCTCTGCTTTGCATACACACATCATAAATGTACCTGATGATGATGATCATCATCATTGATCTGCTGCCGAAAGACACTGGAGTAACCCTTGCTTGCTCAAGGGTGTTCAGGCAAAGAGGGCACGCTGTTGCGTTGCATTGGTTTGAGCAGCGGAGAGTAGAGCAGTGAGCTCATCTCTGCGCACAACATCGGTGGTGACCTGCAGAAGTCGCGCCAGCAAGTCGGCCTTCCCTTCGTAGTGTTCGGCCTTGAGCGGATGACGGCTTGGAAGCAACGCCTCCACAACGACCTCCAGATGCTCCAGAAGACGCAAGCCAGCTTCGATCTGTTTTCGAATGGCGCTTCGCTGGTCCTCATTCATGGGTGCTAAGGCGGCCGATGCTGCTCCGCTCGACTTTGACTGTGCCTCCTTGAGCGATGGCAGACGTGCATCAAGCTTCTTGCGTAGGAGCGATCCATGAAGCATGTAGAGTTGAAGGAGAAGGTAGTGATGCTCGTGCATCAGTTTACCGGCGTATTCTGAAACGATATCTTCTAGTCGCTTCAGAGCGGCGCTGAGGTCTTGAGTCGTTGCCAGGCCTGCATGGGCCTCCTCAAACTTGGCAACAAGGTTACGCTCCACTTCTTCGATGGTAGCTTCATACCCAACTTCATGTCCGCAAGCTGAGTTATCGCACCGCCAGCGATCTTCCTCCTTCTCGATCGTGGGTTGCGTAAGAGGCAGCGGAATGAGCTGGCCTTGATTGCAACTCTTGCATGGAAAAGCACGTAGGTGACATTCTGAATGCACGTGAGGATGAGCCAAAGATAAACAGACAACTCTTACGGAATGTACCTGTAAGATCAGAACAACGCGAACATCCACAGACAAAGACTTTGCTCTGGTAAAGCTCGCGTTGTCGTATCTGCGTAGGGAGTAATGGATTCCTGTGGAGCATCAAGGCGAAGATCAGTGATTTGATCGGACACATAAATGGATAAGTCAAATAAGATACCCTAAATACGACCAGGTAATCTCCTGGCCGAGTGTTATCGGTTCAAGCGCGAGCATCCGCAGACGATGGCCTCGCGCTCGGTGCATTGCGTTCTCGCGGCAGCTAGGGCAATTCCATAAGTTAGAGCAATGTGTATTCATACTCATTGTAAGCAAGGTCATCACCTGTGCGAGATGATGGCGGCATTGAGAAACAAACCTGACCCCTCACCGCCAGTGGAGGCCTGTTCCTCGGCATCTGGTGTATCATTGTCGCATGAGCAATGCCGAATTGGTAAAGTTAGAATCATCAGTACCCTCGCCGATTCCAAATTGGTTAACAGAGCAAATGCACACGATGGTGAGCATCATCTCCTGGCTTACTCGCATCTCGTCAGGCAGAACCTACGTGGCTTCGATATCAGTGCGTAAACTCTTTGATAGCAGAAGGAAGATTATGTACACGATGAACATCAGCAACTGCTGATGAGTAGGCACGAAGCAGGTCAACTTGAGCCGAAGTATGGGCCTCCATAGCCATCATACGATCAAAAATGGGTGTTGCAGTCGTTCCCTTCTGTAGTGTGGAGAACGAAGTGTATTAGAGCAGTACAATGGAACGCAACGTGCGCAATGAACCTTAGCAGAACTGCGGATTTCAAGCCACCTCATGATGAGCAAGCGAAGAAGCAGCAGAATCTCCAAGTTAAGTAACAGATGAGATAGCTTCTTCACATAGAAGCACTCTGCTCGATGCATGACCTCACCTTCAGCCCTGCCAGCATCAACATCGTATTGATAAGAGCTATCATCACACAACCGGGGCGATGAGGGTACACACACCGGCACGCAGAACATAAAGCGATAACGTTGCATTTCCCACATCGTGCAGTGGCGGCCTCAGCCTCAATCATTGATTTGAAACAGTGGTGGCACACGTCACGCCGCCGCAGTGTTCGGCAGCTCGGTGCAAAGGCGTAGGGCTCCTCTTCGAATGGTTCATCTCCTCTGCAAGAAAGCACAACCGTTAAGGGCATCAAGCATACGCTGTGTGCTGATGGAATGAAGTACATACTGCGAGATTGCGCGGATGGCAAAGGCCGCGCGGCCCTTACCCTCCACGTTTCGCGTGATGAATGTCGCTTGATCCGCATCAACGCGGTTGCTGTCATCCTCCAGTGACTGCCGCTGCAGTACTTCGGCGAAACGACAGAAGGCAGCCACTGCCGCGGCCACTTCGGCTTCAGTGGGCGGAGCTGGAGCCACTGGCGGTGCCGGCCGACGAGCAGCCGCGGCTGTGGCCGTAGACACTCCGGCGGAAGAGGACGACGGCAGGCCGGAACCCGTCGATGCCAGACGTGCACACTCAGCCTTGTGTCCCGATTTCCAGTGCTGCACCTGATGCTCTGAATTTTACCAGACATTTTCCCCATTTTAGGCTAATATTGAAAAAATTCAAAAAATTCAAAAAAACAACTTAAAATAGGGCACACCTCGAGAACAGTACGCCGTCACACGGCAGGCCGCACATCGGGAGAGGTTCGGAGCGCTGACGCCGCATACGGCACAGGTGGCACTCGTGGCCATTGTATTATTTTCGATTTTCAAACAACTATTACGCCTTTCGCGGAGATTTCATGTACAAGAAAAATAATTTCTCTTTCTATTTCCTCACATTTTCATTTGGCAGCACAAGGCCTGTCCACTGTGTATCGAATTCCACTCACGGTAATTCATCAAGCATAGGTAACATAGGTACTACTACAATGCCATTTAGGCTTGGGCTGATCTGAGCTGATCATCCTTGCGAGGCGCACTGCAGTTGGTTTAGAATGAACAGCTCCATTTGCAAACTCACTAAACAAATGCTCAAAAGGTTGCCAAGGTGGTGTGAACAGAGTTACCGACTCTGTCTGGCTGCTCTTGAGGCTTAGTAGCTAGCGCGATACTTGCCAGTGACGGGGCACACATCGCCCATGCCACGGAACTTGCCGTTGGAATCAATGTCCAGGCCAAGTTTCCTTGTGGCCTCGAAGGTAGCCTGATGAACATATTAGCTCGCAATCCTGAGAAAGGGAGAGTCTTCAGGATAGGACCTTCTTCTGATTGAGCTTAACTGTGTTCAGTGCATCGTTAAGCACAAGCACGTGACCAGCCAGGCGCTTATCACACCACACCTTGGCGGTGAAAGTGCGCGCGCCGCCTGTGGCTTCAGTCAGACCGGCCTCGCCCGAGCCTGAAAACGTACAGAGTTAGTGCTTCTCGCCAACAACATCAAATAGAAGGATAGATACCAGGCCAAGCGGCATGTTCGATTAGCAGGGCAGCAATAAACGTAGCGGCCATGGCGGTGGATACGTCCCGTGCAACCGCCTGCGAGAAGATTTGTCGCTTGTCTAAAGACAAGCAATTAGTGTCCTCAAGCTAGAAGATAGGCCGGAAAAAGTAACGCACCTTCATCCATGTCCTGCCTCAGAGCTTCTATAACATCAGAGAGAGTCTTCATTGCCAAGCGAACTGAGTCAGCAGGGCCTTTCAGAGCTTTCGATAGCGAAGGCAAGGACACCACGCGGTTCACATAGTTGCGATACTCTACGAGCAAAGAATAGTTAGATTTAGATAACACGTGCAAGGCAGTGTGAGGAATAGTCTACCAATGAAGGCATTCGGCTCACGGTCCAAAATGCGGAGAATGTCCATCGACAGAACATTAGTGGTACCTTCCCAGATGGTGTTCACCTGATGAGGAGTCATTTGCTCAATACAACAATAATAGAAGAGATTGAACAAAGAGGAGAATGCAATACCTGCTGTTCCCTCAGTAGTTCAGGAAGATCGGTAGCGTCTTCCATGTAGCCATTGCCACCAAGAGCTTCAATGCATTCCGAAATCGTAGCTAGTGACACCTTAGCGATGTACAGCTTTCCAAGTGTCGTAAGTACACGCAACAAATCGCCCTCGGCCTTGGAGGCATTTCCAGTTTCAACTTTGCCCTGGATGACATGCAGGTCAGTAAGTAACAAAACGCTTTAATAAACCCGACAAGTACCTGCAACAGAATCGTGTTGAAGAGAAGCTGAAGACATCCTCTGTACGACACTTCCTGCTCAGCAAGAGTT
>CDEZ01023947.1:22932-33761 GCA_000826365.1 Acanthamoeba royreba
GCGGCTACGGCTCCAGCGGCTACGGGACGACGACAGTGACGTACCTGCCCGCGCCGACCTCATCGTGCACGCCGTGTGGCCCGCCATCATCGGGATGTACGCCGACGACGTCGTGCGGCGCGCCCTATACACCACCACCACCAGCAGCAGCAGCGGGATATCCGACTTCTCCTCTGTACGGATCCACCGGCGTGACCTACACAGTGCAGCCACCCCAGGGAGGATCGGCCGCTGGGCCAACTTACCCCGTTGCGGCTACTTCCTATGCTCCGTTATCGTCATCATCTTCATCAACGTGGGCTCCTCACGCACTACCAGCCTATTCCTCGACTTCTTCGATGCCAGCGTCAGTGGCAGCAGCTCCGTACGCTGCACCACAGCCGCACTACCAGCCTGCCTACGCTCCGACGCTCTCGTCCTACACGCCTGCGCCGTTATCCGGATCGCACGCCCCTCCTGTGAGCGCGCCACCAATGTCGAATACGTACGCCGTTGGGGCACGTCCAACGAGCCCTCAGGCTCCTCTATCGCCGGTGCCAGTGGCACAGCCACCACCCAGCAACCTGTACAGTTCGGGCGGCAGCAGCCTTGCTCAGCCTCTGTCACCCTATCCGACTCACGCACAGTCACCGCAGCTTGATGCCTATTGTTCAACTGCAGATTGCTATGGCCCTTCATCGAGTACATTCACCGCGCCACCAAGACAGAGCTCGCCGGTGCCGGCAACAGCGAGCGCGGCGTTGCCATCATCCATATCCTATCCTCAAATTCCACACGCACCTGCGACGTCCTCTTCACAGAGGCCATCGTTAGCTTCGTCATCGTCATCATCGGGCGCACTGCCACCGTCTCTTCGTCGAAGTAACACAACATCAGTATTGGAGTCCACGCGCCAGCGTGAGCGCGAAAAGGAGGCAGAGCAGGAGCGACTAACTGAACGCGAGCGTACGGCTATTGTTGGTAACATCTCCACTCTACCACAGCGGATCCAAAACGCAGTTAGTCGAAGTACGTGAGATCCTCCTCTGCTACAACAGTAATTGAGCCGACACCTGATGGTGCCGTTCTCTCTTGCTTTATCACCATTCTACATGACAGTGTCAATCAAGGAACTCAAGGCATTGCAGGAGCAATTCAACACTCTCATGCTGACGAGCGTTGACACAAAGATAACGATGAACGAATTCGCTTCTCGCACTGGGTTCCGCGCTGATAGCGGGCTTGTAAAGTACAAGCCCACCTTTCAACAGTCTATCATCTGTGATCTTTTCTCACGTCTTCGCTTGTGCGACAGGTTTTTATTCGGACTGTTTGATGTTGACAAAAATGGCTTCATTACTGAAGTAGATTTCTTGTGCTGCATGTCCTTTTTCATCAAGGGTGGTAAACGTGAACGTCTCGAATGTACTAACCTCACCTTTTTCCGCATTCATCCTGACAAGCTTGACTTAACCTCAATATGCGATCCGTCACAGGGGTTTTCGAGACACTAGACTCAAACAGCGATGGTGTTATTGATGAAATGGAGATCAACGAAGTTGTACTTTCCATGTACCAGGTACGCGAGACCTTACACCAATCTGTAGGCTTGTGAATACTGACTGATATCTCCTTGCCTTCCCATAAACAGACTTTGTCATCCCTGGGTATTAACATGCCCATGACAAACCTCATGCCGTTCTTGACTGATATATTTGAAAATGTGCCCGGTATGATTAAGATAAATGATTGTGCAGCATGATGCTCATGTATTGTTCTGCTGTGCAGCAAATCGAGGAGCGCTGCACCAGACCATGACTAAAGAACAGTTCATTCAGTTGGGAGAGACTCGACCTCAACTCCTACAGGTAGCGTCTTTTCTCTTTCATCCTTGTTAAGATCATCTAAAATCATGTGTTTCAATAGGGATTGGGTGTCCTTGGTGCGGGTAGTGGCATACGTGTTGGCAAGCGTGGTACCCCGGTCTCATTCGTGGGTTCCTCATGGAAAACATGTTTCTACCTTATGCTGGGGCTACGCATTTCAGTATAGCTCCTTCACCTTATGGCGAGATGACAAGTTCTTAATGAAGACCTCTTCCTCAATTCCGTGCAGCTTCAGATGGCCAAAGATAATCTCCCTGGCGAACCATCCACGCCTGACTTCAAGGCAGTTAACACCTTTGAGCTCGCCAAGTACCACTACCTCCCACACACCCCTTTTCCCTGTAGTAACCTGGGCCAATTGCTATGTGTAGAACTGATATCACTAAAGCGGAGACATGGACCTTTACGGATTATGCACCTCTGGTGTTCAAGCGATTCCGTGCCATGTGTGGAATAGACGAGACCGACTATCTCCTAGCTTTAGGTAGAATCATAGCAATGAATGAACACTATTTGATAGCATTCTTACACTTGTTTTTTAGGTCCAGAGCAAGTGTTGGGGAATATTCTTCGTGGAGAACTTTCCACTCCTTCTGTGCAGATATCTGATGGCAAGTCGGGGAGCTTCTTCTACTACAGGTATTTCATGTCTGTGTTAGTTCTCAAATGATCGCAACTCACGCAGAATGTGTTATATATCAGCCACGATGGTCGCTTCCTGGTCAAAACGATCCCTACGGACGAATGCACTTCACTCTTCCAAATTCTGCAGGGTTACTATGAAGTACATCATCTCTCCTTCCTCATTGTACTGTATGCGCATTACCTAACTTAATTCCAATATGCAGCATTTCCAACGCTATCCTGATTCCCTGATAGGCCGATTCTTTGGGTTACACAAGATTAACCAAACGGCGTTTGTGGTGATGGAGAACGTGTTCCAGACAAATATACCCATTCATCGTGTATATGATCTGAAGGTGCAGTATCTTGGCTCGATAGTGACAACCATCTCCTTGCACCTAATGAAATCCGTTGTTGCTTGCAGGGCTCTACAGTCAACCGTAGCACTCAAGGTGAAGGTGTACAGAAGGACATGGACCTCAACCAGTATGCCCCATTTCTCACCAATATTACTGCGTATATTCACTTCTTCGATCTTTTAGGCTCTTCTTCTTTGATACAGACACAAGAAACAAGTTAGTAAGTCAGCTTCAAACGGACTCAGACGTACCTACAGCCTCTCGTATATCAGTATTGTGATGAATTAACTTATTGTTACAACTGGTTGCAGTTCCTACGTGAGCGTAATCTCATGGACTACAGCCTCTTGGTAGGCATCCACTTCCTCAACTATCCGGAAATCGAATGCCGTCCAGGTAGGCTTTCATAGTATAGCGTGTCTCTCTTTTGTTATTCGAGCTTAACTCGGACTTTCTCTTCAGTTGATCCAAGCGTAAAGCCCACAGTGTCGGAAGAGACACTGGTTATAGCGTCAGGAAACAGGACTCCTTTCTTCAGACGTGACTACGGAGGGATTCAGGCGAAGAAAAAGAACGGTGTGCCACTTTCGGAGATATACTTCATCGGTGTCATCGACATCCTTACCACCTATTCCACCTTCAAGAGTGCTGAGAACTTTGTCAAGAGTCTTTTTGTGAACAAGGTAATTGAACCATCTCTATCTCATGTCCCGTTGAAGCTCATGTACGATGTGACTGCGTTGCAGCATGCCATCTCGGCCGTTCCTCCTGACGAGTACTCAGCTCGCTTCAAGAACTATATCACCACAATTTTCGAGTAGATTGATCAAGTTAATTCATTTTATTTTCGGTAGCACATGCGAACTCAGCGCGACTGTTGGTTAGACCTCACATTTGTATTGATCAAACTACGCTCTTACACTGATGCACACGCCCCTTTTGAGCGTTCACTGTTGTCCGTGGGGATGTAGCTCCACGTTACGGAGAACCAAAGGAGGTACGATGGGCCGCTGACTTGCGTGGAGTGTTGCGTGTCTTCCGCGGGGGCAAGATGGGAGCCTTCCTCACCTGCGACGTAAGCTGTCGGTAGGCTTGCACGTCGACCCACACGGTTGTCGGCAGCCGTTCGGCCTCCTGCTCAGCGATGGCATAGAGCTCGCTCGAGGTGCAGATGGCTTGCACACAAAGTTGCTTCAGTGACTCTGTTTGCATCAAATGAAATTGCATTGTTAGTGCAGGTACAAGGAAAGGCCGGTAGGGGACGCACTGATGTTGTGCCGCCGTTCGGCACCAAGTTGCATGAAGCCGTCCATGAGCTGCTGTTCGTGTGTACTGAGGGAACCGCACAGAAGGTGATACATGTGCAGATTTCTCGTTTGCATATCTACAGTATTAAACCTAGATCAGTTCAGTCCTGCCTTGGAAAGAATCAAGCAAGCATACCCTGGATGGCGGTGTAGAAGGTGACAAAGACATCACTTGATGAGAGCAGGGTGCTAGATTCCGTGGCAAGCTCATATTCTTCGTCTTGATCTTGGTAATCAAGCTGCAGAGTAGATCAGTGAGTGCTCTGAACGGAAGGTAAAGGTAGAAGTACCAATTCATGTTCCGCATCCACCTCGTCACCGAAGTCAGGTTCTTCATCCTCACTCAGAGCAGTTGGTGGTTTGTCCTTTCCCCCTTGCTCTCCGTGGGCCGTCTTCTGCTTCTTACTTGGTGTCCACTCGCCGCTGTCGTTATTCGGAAGAATCCCTCGCTTCACGGGTCTTGGCGATGGGCCTCCATCCTCGTCTTTGTAGTCTTCCTCGTCGTACGACTCAGAGTTATCTTCTTCGCTATACTCGCTGTGGTCAAGTCGAGCATGAATGTCCTCCTCATCCCGCTTCTTCATTGTGTGATCATGATGTTTGGCAAGCAATTGTAGCAGGAACGGCAGCAACGAGCGCGTGGCTTGAGTTGGCGTACTCTCCTGCACGGAAGTCAGAAGCGCGCAGAAGCCAGCAATGAACACCGTTCGTAGGCTGTTGGTCTTCATGAATCGGTCCACTACAATGCTTGGGTTATCGTAGAACAGCGAGAAAACCATGTTGAGCTGCAAGTGCTGGGCAAGATTGTCCAGAGTGAGGGTTGGATTGTAGTAGAGAGCATGCGCAACTACGCTAAGCAACCACATCGTACGATGGTCAGACGTTTGTGGTGCCAGCCTCGGTACGATAAGCTGTAAGAATTTGCCCGCAAACTTATCGATGGAACCTGGCCTCTCTGTGCCCAAACATTAATCATGAGCGAGTCGGGCATCAATAGAAGAGTGCGAAATACACACCTTTACAGTGTTCGAACAATGCATTGATCATACGGCAATACGCGCGGACTGTCACGGTGCTGGTAAAGTCCGCCTGGACACGGAATGTTCATCAGATCGGTCAATCATGTTAAGTAGGAAGAATGTGCGAAGTACCGCAACGTTAATGGTGTGAGAGCACGCTTCGAAATAAGTGAGGATGTTTGCTTCATCTGCAAGGAATAAGGAGAGCCCGTGCTCAAGCAGGTTGCAGATGGGTATCGATATCTCGTCAACGAAGTCGACGCCGAGGTGGTCGGTCAGCAGCGAGCAAAGAGGCTGGAAAAATCTGCATGCCGTTGTTAGAAAACTAGCCTAACACTAGTGGATAGAGGCGAAACACAGTGATACGGAGCATACCTGAACAGCTCCTCCGTCGGAGGAACGATATAAAACGAAAAGATAGAGAGTATGCGCGTGAAATCCTCGAAATACTCCAGCTGCGATGAAGACGCCCATTAGACCTTGCCCAACGGTTATCATGATGAGGAAGCAGATTGGCCATACCATTCCCGTTGGGTGCTCAATAAGGCCATACATCCACGGAAGAAGCAAATTAGCGATTTCATTTATTTGCTGATCCAGCTCGGCGGGCTTGTCGTCGGCGTGCTTGAAATTGAAAAGCGACTCTAGCACACTAGCGATGGCTTTAAGGATCGGCACATGTGCAGACGAATGAGTGAGCAACCGACGCAAGCTCATCACGATGCATAAATAATTACCTCCCAAGCAGCTAGAGGCCAACATGGCACTATTCTCGTCGACTTGGTCCCGTGCTCTTGCATTTGTGAATGCCTCAATCAAGTTGCTGCACAAGGAAAAGGCGTGCTTGGTAACTTGGTGGGAGCTCATGTGCAATATCAGCGAGTTGAGAGAGTAAAGCAACTCATCGTTGCCAACCGTTCGAAGCAACTGCCAACATGCCCAACACGAAGTGAGCAACTTTGAAAACAGTACAATAGTGGAGAGTCGTACATAGATGAGGTTATCGATTACAATGGACAAGGAATCTGCGACGACTGGCGATGCTGGTGAATCGCCTGAATCGAATACCAGCTGGGCGATGGCTATAAAAGCATAGAACTTGATCTGTAAAGCTTCGTGTTGAATACACGCAAGCATGACCTCAGTGGCTTGCTTAATAATATTGGCAACATCAAGATGATCATCAAGGAATCCCAGAAAGCCACGACTAATGCCAAAGACAGCGCGGCATGCCTGGAGTGAGGCCAAGAAACAATTTAGATAACGCACTTAAATCAGAGACGGCTATTTATACGAACTTTGGCGCGAAGTAGGATATCAGCGCTTGGATCGCGAGCAATTGGAAGCACGTATGAGCTTAGCATGCGGACCGCTGACAAACATCCATCTCCGTTGAAATTGAGCTGCCCAAGTATGCCGAGCGCGGCATCCTTGCGCAAGAGGTCATCGCTGCAATAGTTAATGCGGGTTAGACGCAGCCTCAGAATCAGTGGAGGGATATGTGCCTCATCAACGCAAGCTCGACCCTGTCAATAATTGTGGCAAAACTAGAGCCAGTCTGCAACATGCGATCACCGAGCAGCGTGCGCGCTATATCACCAACATCGGTGAACATGACTGTGATATCTGTGTAGAGTGTGAATGAATATGAGCAGGCTAAGGCACAAGGAGTACAGCGAAATTACCCAATTCCTGGCGTATATAGTCCGCCGGCTGCTCATAAAATAGCTTGAGCTTGTCCTGAGGAAGCTGGCATAGAATCATCAAGTCATCAACTAGCTGTTCCAGATTATCCTGGAGCAACTTCCTCGTCTCCTTACGTAGCGTGCTGAGTAAAGAGATCATGAGAATTCCTTACGAGCACTTACGCTGACACTAAGTATAACAGTTCGTACCAGTTAGATAAGAAATTGACAAGTACCACCAGTGTGGACTGCTTCACTCGCCATGTGTGCGCGCAATGGTCCCTTATGCCCTCGAGACAAATCTTGGTGACCTTCTGTAGGTTAGGGTTGTTGCCAGCCAGCAGCTTATCCGCTCTTTTATTGCTGTAGATCATCGTTGGAATGTTAGCACTCGTGAAAGTGTACTTTGAAAGTGCGAGAGAGTTCCACATACTTCATGTTCATGGTGCGAACGAGTACACGCCAGGCGATCCTTTTGCATTTGAGCCAGGCATTTTGGCTGTACGATAAGTCAGCTTCATCGGCAGGATACTTGTCCCATTGCTCAAAGTCTAACTTCGTGTCAACTAGAGTAACTATCCTATCTTGCCACAGGAACTGGCGCTCTATGGGCAGATCTTGTATTGTACCGCCCTGAAATGTCGTTCGCACGTCAGCAAAGTGTGAATCGTGTCGTACACGGTAATACAAACCATGCGAGAGAGGGCCCAGTAGGATCTGAGCAATAGCATCAGGTGTACAGCGTGAGCTTCCATAAGTTCTGGGCTAACGGTCCATTTAGCCAAGAGCTGGAGCAAGAGTGGGAGCATCTTTGTCCTTATTATGCTCTTCCCCGGTTCATGTTCGCTGCGTCGGATCAAAAGAAAGGTGAGAATGATCAGTGCTGCACAAGTACACAAAACGATGATGAGTACCGGAATTGGTATCGCTTGCTGAGGAAAGACAGTATCATCAGGACCTGTCCAATGGATCCAGCGTCGTCTGCTTGATCCGTGTGGACTACCTCCTTGCCCTTCTCTGACCTCGCAGTGTCACTGTAATCGAGGTGCGCTTGAAGGAGCGCGGTGATACGATCAACTAGCATAATCTCTGATGCCTCGCTTCGTACGTCCACCTCCCACATGCGCTGCAGGGAGGCCAACAGGGCCGCGCATAGAGGCTGGTGATGCTGCGTGACACGCAACGATACAAGTGTGTCGAGCAAGTCCTCTCGCATGCTATCACGTTCGCTCGCTGGTTGATCTCCCCAACGCCGATCCAGAAACGCGCGCAGCGCCACTGCCGCTCTAAGAGCGCCCTGCGACGTCCAGTCTTCCCGACAGAGCACGCGAACGACCCGCGCAAGGTCCTGTCCCATGTTGGGCCTGCCTGCATGAAGCACCTTTACAAAGCAGCTATTTAGTATACATTTTGCACATTACAATCCTTATTTGTATTTATGATTTAAAAATTTGATTAATTAGACTTTTATTGGATTAAATTCTTATTGTGCATTATTAAAAATTACTTCTAAGTGGCTGAAAAATAATATTTGCAAACGAGTTATGTACATGCAGTTGGTTCTGGACGATCGCCTGAAGCAACTCCGCTTGTTCTGGCGAGAGGGTAAGGGCCGAACCTCCTTCCATATGGGGGCTTCGCTCATCCACCGGCTTCTCCATCTCACCGCTCCGGCCAGAACCGGAATCTATTTCTTTGTTTTTCTTTTATATTTTCTTTTTCTTGTTTCTGCGAAGCTTCCTCGAAAAATTTGAAATTTTTGTCGACAGGGTGGGCGCTGTCAGTTCAACATCATCCGCTCTCCGTTCGGCCCGTACTTCTCGAATGCCCCTCGGTACTGATTGTCAATGTGCTGCTGCTGAACAGTGGCGTTTACAAGTTTGCTTAAGTACTGTACTGCTACTCCCTCATCCAACCTCGTGTGTTGATTCATGATCACGATGGAGGAGAGGCTCTTTGATCATCTGTCATCGTTTAGGTCCTTTGGCTCTGTTCTCGTTGAAGAGGTAATGTTTGATATCAGTATGTTGATAATACACTTATTCAATTAGGGTAATGCAAGTTCGGCTGATGGAGTGGTCTGAGCCAATGTAGAATGAACTCCACAAACACAATGTGATGCCAAGCTGAAGAGGAGGCTATCCTCACAAGTTGCAACAGTAGGAGCACAAGTGTTGAGAAAGAAGCCAGTGCCCATGTGGGCACTGACCTAAGCTGGTGGCGACGTTGAAGCTGTTGCCTGTGGTGCAGTACAACAAGAATGATTCCACCTACTTCATATCCTTGGGGATTGCACAGTTGTCAACAGGTCAGTGTGATGGGGCAAGAAAGACATTCTATTATTACTGCAAAAGACAACTAATGGTTTTGATCCATGAATATCCAGTACCTACCTCTCTTTGCTCTTCTTCTCTGTAAATGGGTGGGTAAACTGGTTCACAAAGAAGCTGTGAGGAAGGAGGCCAACAGAGGAGTTCAATATCACCGCTTGATGGAACAGCAGCCAGAGGCCAAGGAAGGGCCAAGTGGCATAGATACTCTACGACAGAGTTAACTGCAAGACAAACAGCACATGTTTCAGCCTTATGGACATAATGGTGATAACAAAGGCAATGGAAGAAATACCTTGATGGTGCATTTTGTTGCTCACTTCGGCCCACAGACATGCATGCAACTTGTGGGCCAGCTCAATGGCTTCTTCCTTGCCAATTGCACGTTTAGTTGGTGCCAGGTCCAGTTTGCAGCCAATCAATGCTGATAAACTCTACATTCAGTTGCATTCACGCCCACTAGATACATACAATAGGAGTTCCGAGGCAATGTACCATGAACGAAGGGCTTAAAGGGCTCACCAGAAGCAGACTTGAGGTTATTCAACTGGTTGTACCAATGTTCAACTCGCTCAAATGATTGTCGATCAGTGATGTCGTAGCATATGAGCACAACGTTGGCAGAGCGAAAATACATTGGGGCAATTGCATTATATCGTTCTTGTCCTGCAGTGTCCCAAACTAACATGATGAGGTGAGCACATCATAATCGCCATCATGATTAAAAGAGGTGTGATGAGTACTGTCCAGTTTGACCTTGGTCCCGCCAAGCTGATATACTTTTTGTTTGAAACATGCACCGCCCGCAGTGGTACATTCATAAGTCTCCAAAAACCTCTTCCATACAAGTTGATCCACAAAGCTTGTCTTGCCTGCACCTGTGCGACACATCAGTTAAATCAAAAATGCAAACAACCTCTTCAAACACGTATGTACCAGACTCGCCAATGGTGACCATCTTGAATTTGTGTTCTTGCTTGGCTACAATTGCACTCGCCATGTCACCGCCCGCAGCACTCATCTCGCTTAACTCTGTTCGTTGACCACCATGATTCTCACTTAGGTTTGGTATCATCATTCAATGTATGTAGAAGATGAAACACTGTACCCTCTCGACGACGAAGATAATAGGGATGGTAATGAGGGTGATGTTGGTACGCCATCACTCGACCCAAGTAATGTTGCTTCCAGAAGCCTTCCTCTTCTCCATGCAGCAGTGGACTCAGCGATCGTGGCGGGTCAACATCAGGATGCCCAGCACTGATGGCAAAGCGTCGCCAGAGAATGTTGCATGAGGCCACTGCATGCATAGTCTGCTCTTTCGCTCCGTTGGTCAGCACACATTTTTCTCTCTTTTTTCCTTAACAGAGATAACAAAAAAATAATGAGGACGTGTATACCCGAGAGACCTGGGCGAGTGTGCACAGTTGTCCGGGAGAGAGAAAGCCCGCAATGCGCACCAGCAACTCGTTCGGCAGCGCCTCCTCCATCGTTCTTCTTGGGCGCATTCAAAGGAAGGAACAAAACAAAAGAAATGTATGGGCAGGTATAGGTATTTTAGGAATGTGCATAGCTTGCGTTTTTGTCTCTCGGTGAAAAATGCCAACAATGCACAAACAAATTGCAGCCAATACACACGA
>CDEZ01023947.1:33869-45380 GCA_000826365.1 Acanthamoeba royreba
GGGGGGGGGCATTCAGGCGTGTGGGCACTGCTGCCAGTCGAGTTGGCGTGGATGGTGTTCGACAAGACAGGTCGCCTCATGTGGCCTATCTGCCGTCGTGTCTGTCACCAGTGGAATCAACAACTGACTGGCCTCCTCCACCACCGGTGCCAACAACAAGAAGAGGACAGGAAAGGCAGGAGGAGGAGGCTGGTGAAAGGGAGCGAGTTTGCAGCACGCGTGGCCAAAGCAGGATGGCTCACTGTGTTGCAGTGGGCGCGCGCCAATGGATGTGAATGGGACGAGTTCACCTGTCAAGCAGCAGCTCGACGGGGCCATCTTGAAGTTCTTCAGTGGGCGCGCGCCAATGGATGTGAATGGGACGAGTGGACTTGTCAAGCAGCAGCCCAAGGAGGTCATCGTGAAGTTCTTCAATGGGCGCGCGCCAATGGATGTGAATGGGACGAGTTCACCTGTCAAGCAGCAGCTCGACGAGGCCATCTTGAAGTTCTTCAATGGGCGCGCGCCCATGGCTGTGTGTGGGATGGAAGTACTTGTGAAGCGGCAGCTCTCAGAGGCCATCTTGAAGTTCTTCAATGGGCGCGCGCCAACGGTTGCCCTTGGGGTGAGAATACTTGTGAGGCAGCAGCTAGAGGAGGCCATCTTGAAGTTCTTCAGTGGGCGCGCGCCAATGGCTGCCCTTGGGGAAAGGAGACTTGTGAGGCAGCAGCTAGAGGAGGCCATCTCAAGCTTCTTCAATGGTTGCATTCCAACGACTGTCCCTGGGACATCATGACGACCTCCGTCACAGCAAGAGGAGGCCATCTTGAAGTTCTTCAATGGGCGCGCGCCAACGGCTGCCCATGGGGAGAGCGCACGTGTCAGGCAGCAGCAAGAGGAGGCTATCTCAAAGTCCTTCAATGGGCGCGCGCCCACGGTTGCCCTTGGAACGAGTGGACTTGTGAGGCAGCAGCTGAGGGAGGCCATCTTGAAGTTCTTCAATGGGCGCGCGCCAATGGCTGCCCTTGGAACCAGTGGACTTGTCGCGCAGCAGCTCAAGGAGGCCATCGTGAAGTTCTTCAATGGGCACGCACCAATGGCTGCCCATGCCCACCTGGTATTGTCAATTCAGGATGTATCTAAGATCTTCCAGCTCCAGCTGCTTTCTCTTCCTCTGGCATGAATGGATCTGAATGCAGCCTTTCCTGATGCATGACTAGTCCCACTTACCTGTTGGTATGGATTCTAACATTGTTGGTGTGCTGCTTGTACCAGTCATAGTCATGTAATCATGTGTAAGAAGTGCCTTTCATGTTTTTAACCTACCTCATACACTTCATTTTTCACTGGGCTATCATCATCATATCATCCATTATCATCTATCATCATCTATCTTCATCATCACCATCATCATTCATCATCTACTTAAGCAGACATGCTTTATTTTTTCTGTGATGCATGACCCCTTGGCCTGAAGCTCCTCACCCACCGTTGTGCAGACGATGTACATGTCATGGATCCCTTGTGAGTCCAACAGATATACATACATGAAGGAAATGAGCAATCAGGACAATGCACTGCATGTCATACCAGTGGAGCAACAAAGGAGGGAGTGCACCGTCATGAACGGGAAAAGCTGTCAGCGGATCATCAGTGAGGCAGATGCAGCAAATCGGAGTCCACGCCCAGCCTGGTAGCCAAACGATTCGCATCAGAGTTCGGATGCCAGTCATCACACTTGTAGCACCATAGATCTGGGGGTGAGAGAGAAGCTGAGTTAAGTATGAAGACGATCATTCAAATCGCACGTACCTCCACCCGTATTGCCCTGAATAACTGTCAGGTGCTAAGCGTGTCAGCTTCATTGGAATCTAAAGCGGAAAACAACTCGATGAATGGGTCCGTACGGCGAACTACGAGAGGATGCCCCGTTGTTGCATTGTGTGCTAGGGCATGTGCACCATCACTTCGACCGCACCCAACATGGCCACAGCTCAGGCATAACCACAAATTTGAAGCTGAACTACATGATACATCGTTGCACGCGCTGATTTCTGCACATAGTACTGCTATATCACACTGTTGCCAGACTTAGCTAAATGGCAGGTGCGTACGGTGGCTGCAGCGCGGACAACATTCCTCCCGCATTCCCTCTTCGCATGTGGTCTCCTTGCACAATCGGCAGGTGAATCCGCGACATAGATAGTTCACTAACTCCAGTGGGAGTGTGTCCAATCTTGTTCTCTCTTGCTCTCCACTCGCCACCGTCTTTTCCCGCCTGGTCTTGACTCGCTGAATCTCTTCAACATAACTTGAGTCCTTCAAGATGGCCTTCGCGCAGAGGTCCAGTAGCGAAGCCGGTCCGTCCACTCTCCATCTTCCGCTAGCCTTGATGACCTGATGCAGCACGAAGTGATGAAGTTGTACCACATATGTGGATCTATCTTAAGTTTTGTTCATAGAATCCCAAACATATAAGAAGTTTGTGACCAAAATCAATATGAATAAATAATATATTTTGTATTTTACTTTGATATAAAGAAAAAAGACAAACCTCAGCAATTGGCGTTTGAGCCAGGTTGTCCAAGTCGGGACATCGATGGGAGCGGTGCAATAAACGAGAAAAAAAGGACATTTTGTGATGGTATTGTGGCGTGCGTCTGCTTGGGCTCTGTGTGGTTCGTTCACTGCAAATGTTTGTTTCTTTTGGTAAAAAGAAAAAAAGAACG
The DNA here is from genome assembly GCA_000826365.1 of Acanthamoeba royreba. Classification (NCBI taxonomy): domain Eukaryota; phylum Discosea; order Longamoebia; family Acanthamoebidae; genus Acanthamoeba; species Acanthamoeba royreba. Next base: position 36,578 of record CDEZ01023947.1, read on the forward strand.
AAAGAATTCGGAGCGGCACGGAATTTTTGAAACGCGTTTTCGAAATTTAAAACAAATTGCGAAACGCATGCTTGTGTGATGGGAGAAGCTGTGCGCGTGCTGGCCTGTTTCGACTCATTCAAGGATTCACTTGAAGCGGAACATGTAGCGGAAGCTGTTCTTGGCGCCCTTCGCCAGCTCTATCCCGGTGCGATTTACTGGATGTTTTAATTTAGGAATGGAAAGTGATAATAAAATCATTTTTTAAATTATTTTTATTTCAAAACTAAGATAAGACAACATTGTACTCATGGACTGTTATGGTGATGCAGGACATGTCCGTACGCAGTCCCTCTCACTGAGCGATGGTGGGAATGGGTTCCTCAATGCGCTTCGGGAGCCGCTCGCGCTCAAGCTGGTGACCCACACTGTGACTGGTACCATCTTCTTCCCGCGGTTCTCGTGAGGAGGTCCATGCACAGGTACGGGATATACGTTCTGACTTCGACATTCACCTTATGACCATCAGGCCCCTTGGGCGCGCCTGTGCAAGCGTCCTACGGCAGCAGCACCAAGCCGGGGAGCGAGGGATTAGCCGTCGTCGAGATGGCGTCTGCCTCGGGTATCGTGTCCATGTTAGGCTCTGAGTTGCATTGGTATATGTACTAAACTGCGAGTGGTGTGTAGGTCTTGAAAAGGTGCCAGTGAGTCAGCGCAATCCGCTTCACACGACTACCGAAGGCACGGGAGAGCTCATGCAGCATGCCTTCAATGCAGGTCATCGCCGCATCATAGTGGGTATGGTATGATTTCATTCCTATTCACGAGAGTGGTTACTTTCGACCTGCTTGATACTGATACGGTGATGAAGGGAGGCAGTGCTACAAACGATGGCGGCCTGGGTTGCTTGCACGCCTTGGGCGTTCGCGTTCGGATACAGCCTGACGAAGAGGTCAGCTCCTCTTTGCATTACAGCTGCAGCTTGGCAATCTCACTCTTGGTTAGGACCCAGAAGAGTACCCGCGTGTCATCTATGGCCGCCATTTGAATAAGGTGGTTAGTCTCGAAATGCCTGAGAGCGGAGCTGTTATCGAGGGAGCGACAATTGAAATTGCTTCTGATGTGGACAATCCCTTTGTGGGTGAGAGAGGCGCTGTTGCTGTACGGGCGGTCATTCACTGCGTTGGCTAAGCTTGGTTTAACGAGCATACGGATGATTGCAGGTCTTCTCAGCTCAAAAAGGAGCAACAGAGGAAATACAGAAACATTTGGAGGAGGGAATGAAGCGAGTCGCAAGCTTGTACGCGGAGTCCTTTCCACTAGGCATCGACGTATCACACATGGCCGGTACAGGATCTGCAGGCGGTCTCACGGGTGGTATTGTCGCGGCCACGGGAGCGCAGATAAAACGCGTATGTTAAGCAACTGTTCCCCATACTAACTCTATCACTTAACTCACGTACAACGCCATAGGGTATAGCATTTGTAGCTGAGGCGCTGGGTCTCGATGAGGCTATCCAGAATAGCGATCTTGTGCTCACAGGTGAAGGCCGCTACGACTCACAGACTAAACACGGCAAGACCGTCTCTGAGGTTTGACCATCAATCAGTTGATTACCTGCGACTTGCTGATACTATCATCTGTCTCCAGGTCCAGAAGCTGGCAAGGAAGCACAACAAGCCTGTGGTAGTGATTTGCGGATCTAAAAAGGACATTCCTGAAGGTAGGGAGGGGCACTTAGCCACCTGAGAACTTAGAGCTGATAGGTTTTGCCATCACTGCTCAGATGAAGATCGGCATGTCTATGAGCTTGTATCGATGTACGATCTGGAAACTTGCATGACACGCACAGCGCAGGCTCTAGATGGGGTATGCAATTCATACAGTATTGGCTTCTTGGTCGCTAACAATTCTGTGATGCGCAGCTTGTAAAAGCCAACGCGTCTCGGTTCCCCGTCATTGGCCAGCTTTCTGCCTCTTGATGGGTGCTGCCTGCAACATGTGAGTGCTGCGTGGCCTCTCTGGCACTCCTGTACTCCGCACAAATGGTACAGAGGGTAACTGCGGCCCCAGTCAGAACGACTCCCTGCACTGCAGAGACTACACGAGGATCCCTTCACGCAGCATCAACGGTCAAGTCGAGCGCCTGTTGGTCCGGTTGCTGATTTCCTGTTGATTTTCTTCATATGTTCTACAAAAGAAAAAATACGATTGGGAGACATAATATCCGACAAATATCGGTCGACTTGGGACCACAAGGCCACACCAGCAAAAGCGGATTTGGAATCAATTGCGATTCAGCATTCAGGAAGAAGAGATAAAAAAACGAGGAGAGAAGGGAAAGGGTGAGATTCAGAGTAGAGGGAAGGCGTTGCATGCTTCCTTCTGCGCATTGATTGCGTTCCATTCCGACTACCATTTGCATCAGCTTCCTATATATCTCAAGCAAAGTTTTTAGATCGGCCTTTCCTTTCAATATAATTTCAACTGTATCTGCTCGATCGAACCCTTCTTCTCCCGAATGCATCAGATCCCTTCACCTCCACCCCTCGTTATCCTCCTATATGTCCTCATCTTCTGTTCCCTCTTTCTTTGTACAGGTAAGGCCAAAACGCCCCTACATGTATTCTTTTTTCTTCACAATCTAAATTCGCGCGTACAATTTGTAGCCGCAGATGCCTCTGACAATAGAGAGAATGTCCTTCTGCGATCCTACTCGACCGCCCAGGCATCGCCCCTATGTCCTTGCAACCGAGTAAGTGGCTCTACAGAGGTTCGTTTTCCCATTTGGGCGCATGTCAGAGGAGATCAGATGTCAAATACGTGGTGGGCTTCGATCTATTGCGTAGATATCTATCTACCCAGATGCTCCTCATCCTGTTCGTTCTCAATTAGCCCACCCCGCAATGTGGCGTCGATAGCATTACGTTGCACTTGGTTCGGTCTCAAATCTCAATGCCTCCTTCTCTCTACAGAAGTTCGTGTACTTGTTCATGATGTCCAAGGACAGCCGCGCAGCGAATACGGTCAAGGCTCTGGCGCCCCTCGTCCGCACGCATCCTGATCTCCAGATCAACATCTCGTTCATCGCGTCCTACCTGGCAGTCAACGATTCGTTCACATCCCTCCATGGGGAGGACGAGATCACGGGCGACTTCTGGGAGCTGTGCGCACTCGAGCACTACCTTGAAGGGCTGCAGTACCTCAACTTCCTCGTGTGCCTCAGCCAACAGTACACCAACATCCCGATGAACATTGAGAGCTGCGTGGCCGAGACAGGCCTAGACCTGGCGTCGATGAAGGAATGCGTGAGGACCGAGGGGCCGGCTCTCCTCAAGCGCTCTATCGACAACTCAGTCCAGGCCGGGGTCGGCGACGCGCAGACCAGTGTCATATTTGTAAACGGCAAGCGATACGAAGGCCCTCCAAGCCAGATGGCACTCGAAGAGGCCATATGCTCCAAGCCGGGCATGTTGGATGGCGATGGCGGTGACGTCTTCAACGAGTGGTGGTTCTACTTCCTCGTTGCTCTGGGAGCAGTCGGCGGTACTGTCATTCTGGTAGCGGGTCTCATCACGGCGTATCGCATCTACTCCAAGTGCAACCGCGCGTCGGATATGTGGCTCAACATGATCAAGACCAACCCCGGGAATGCGCTCAACTTCGCCGACAAGGTGCAGGACGCCATGCACCGCTACGAGAAGGAGGGCAACCACGACCCTAGCGGAAACTACAATGGTATTGGGACTCGAGCCGGCCGAATGGAAGAGGGTCACCTGCATGTGTACACCGCTGGCGGCGTGGGCTCGTACACTATCAACGCGGGTTCTCCGTCCGATTCCCTTAGTGCTGCCAGTTCGCAAACCGACAATGAGGATAGCCCACTTCTTACCTCGTTCGGCACGGGCTGGGCGATGGGTGGCGTGCGGGAGTGAAGATATAGCCACACCTATAATAGAGCGTGCAACCCACTACCGGAGTGGGAACGATATCGTAGGGAGCTCATCAAATTCTACACCTCCGACGCGTTGCGGCTGCATTTGTAATTATCCAACCATCCTCTTGCTCAGCAAGCTTCCACTTCATCTTCGTCCTACTTGCGGCCCTCCTTCACCCAACCATTTTTATTTCAGCTATCAGCTTCAGCGATCTCGACCTTCCTCACCAAGCTCCGCTCACTATTTTATGTTCATCATCGGCGGTTTCCTCCTCCACTTTCCTCCAGCTTTAGCTCCAACCCTTTTAGTGTACTTCTAGTCAGTACTTCGGCTCCTGCGGAACGAGCGTCGCGCCTCATGCAGCCACGAGCTGCACGGCACGAGGACACGGGGAGAAGTATCGACCAACGAGCGAACTTGGCGTGACCTGAACGTTGTGCAGCAAGTGACGGCATCGGCCTCAGTTCTGCAGATATCGACGACGACGCATGATGAGGATTACCTTCCTTCCAACAACGCAATAGCAGTCTGGAAACTGAGCAGACCGAACATCGCTTTGTGCTGAAGAGACGGTATTTGTTCGATGTCGTTATCTTGTTTGCGCCTCGTGTGCAATACAACAACGGCCTTTGACACACGACCAGTGCTCGCCTGCCGTCTGAGGGAGTGTCTTTACATTCCTCATGCTGATGCTTGCCTACCCTAGTTGGTCTCACTCGTTCTGGTTTGTACTGCTGTCCGTTTTGGCACCATCCCGTGTGCGGTTAACTCGGCCAAGAATCCGTCGCTTGTCCTCGGCAGTGAGGTAGCGCACGGTTGCCGCTTCGGCACGCGCCTCGGCCTCGGTCAGTTCCTCCACCGGCGGCTCATGTTCTCTGAGGTAGGCCATTCTTTCGCTGTGTGGTTTTATTTGCAGCTTGTAGTACGCCCACTGCAGCACAGGAAATTTAATATTCTTTATGATTTATATTTTTTTATTATAAACGTAAAATATATATCTTATTGATATATATTTAAGCCGTACCATTTTGCCGCCACCAATAATAAGCGCGCCAGCACCAAGGACAATAGCAAGCATGGTGAGATTGCTGCGTTTGCGCGGCAGCCCGGGAGGTGGCGGTGGGCGGTAACCCATCTTATGTGTAAACAGGATAGGTAGAGGAGTGTTGTCTTCTGAGGTGTGATGCTGTGTGCAAGGCAGCGTAACCAGCACGTCAGCCGTGCGCACAACAATGAGATATATCTCGAAATTTCCGATTGTGTTTGCGAAACTTGCGCAGTTGAAATGACAAAGAGCAAGGTCAATCATCACTCCCAAAGACTTCCTCCAGCTCGAGGTCGCGCTCGACGTCTATAGAAGTACCCTCTCCAATACTGCCATTGCCATCTCCATCCTCATCTTCATCGTCATCTTCGTCTTCATCTTCGGTGTGGCAGTCGAGTCGCTGAGAGCTGTGCGATTCTGGTGTAGATTGAAGAGGCGTGGGCTCGTCCGTTCCTGTGGGCCGAGGCTTTGAGGACAGCATAACGAGAGCTTCGAGGTCCTTCTCAGATTCTCCGGCGCTGCAGCCGCCGCTGATCCTTTCGGCCATAATGCTCTCATGTGGCGATGCCGCTAATACACTACCAACGGCCTGGGCACGGCGAGAAGCAGATGTATCTGGAAACCACCGGTTCGCTGAGCCTACTCTAGTCTTTCGGCCTCTGTTGTTGCTGTCGCAGCAGGGTGAGTGTTGTAGCAAGATTGCCAAAATGCTAGGAGGCACAACTTACCCGGCTTTGGGCATATCCTGTATCTTGCCCGTTCGAATGAGGTACTGTCCATGGCTCTGCACTTGCTCACGTGTCTTACTGGGCAAGAAGGCATGAATTGCTTTCCAGCTCTTGCCGTGCTGCAGGCATAGATAGATCGCGTTAGTGAGTGTGTGATGTCAACTGCTGAGGGCTGAAGTTGGTCATACTATCTTATAGGCTTTTATGAACTTAGCGTCATCTTCTGCTGTCCAAAGCGTGCTGCGTCGGCCCTTTCTTCTCTGATTGCTGCTAAACGGCTTTGCAGAGAAGCCGCTGATCGCAGGAGGTGAGGCAGGTTGCAGATTCGACGTGGGTGGCTCAAAGTAGAATTCACCAGTGTTGTGTGATGAAGAGGACGATGATGATGATGATGATGAGGATACGGGCGTTGGAGCCGCGGAGGAGCCCTTGAACATGAACTCGGACAGTTCTACACTCTTGTCTTCTTTGCTCATCCGATCTCGTTTCCGCTTGAGTGGTGGGTTGCTTTCATTGCGTGCACCTTCAAGGGAAGTCGCAGAGGTACTGCCAGTGTCTCGTGAAGGTAGGGAAGAAGACTGCGGAAGAGACAAGGCCGATGAAGAGGGAGTAGATGTCGAGGATGAGCGAGACCGTGATGGTGTATGCGCTTCCTTCTCTCGCACTTCACTTTCCATGATCAGCGAATCTGCTAACTCATCTTCAACACTGACATACTGCGTTGTTGTTGTGGCCACGTCATCTCTGTACTCGTGTTGATCATCCTCAGAAACGTCAAGTGAGTCGAGCGACTCGTAGAAGGAGCGTCTTCGTTGTCTCTTCCTCGGAGGTGGTGCCCCCTCATCTTCAAGACCTGCGAGGCTGTGGTTCTGGCGGAGACTACTCTCGCGAGATGTAAAACCAAGCGGCAGCTGCGAAGCCAGTGATCGCGTTGTAGGTTCCTCCGCCTCAAACATTTGAATAAATCTGCATAAAAGTTAAGTGAATGCTCTATTCATACTAGGTGCATTGCCGCCATACCTCTTGCGGTACTTGGCTAAGATCAGGCTTTGTTTGAAGATAAGGTGCTCCTTCTCCTTCAGGTCGAGTATTAATCGCATGTTCTGGTTCATCAGCGCCGCATTCTTCTTGCGAAGGCTGATGTTCTCTCGCATAAGTTCAACATTCTCACTGACGAGCTCTGCAGTTGAGTCGGCTATCGAGGGTTAATTTGGGTCAGGATACAAAGTAAGAGGCTACCTTCTGATGCTCTGTTGCTCCGTGCAGCGCTGGTGCTGGGCACACTTGCCTCTGGAGATGGCGCACTTGGTGCGGCGGTAACGCTGGTGGCTGTTGCTCGGAAGGCTCTAGGTGCTCTCGTTGTTGGTTCAGCATGGTTTGTAGTCGAGCTTTGCACTGCAGAGTCTGTCGACTTCAAGGAAGGCTTGGCAAGCTGTTGGCTCTCCTCCTTCGATGTATCCATAGTGGAGGCTTCTTTCTCAACATCGGGTAGTCGTCGGCGCTTCTTGGCACGCTCGGCGATATGGTGTTCCGTATCAATCAAGTCTGTCTTGTTATCCTGATCGTCATCGATAATCTGCACAGGACTAAAGTGTGGCACGTCCTTGCTGATGCTCTCTGCTGCGCTGCTATCCGCCGCCTCTGGCGCAGTGGAAGGAGTAGACGCAGCTGGAGTTTCAGTGTAGCTAGGGGCAGCCGAGCCTGGGGGTCTGTACAAAGAAGTGGATGACAAAGAAGAGGCTGATGAAGAAAAATAGGGTGACGAGGACGACGACCCCGCGGTCGAGGATGATGAAGAGGGTTCTGTGTGGGACGTGGCGAGACTCGATGGTGGATGAGGATTGCTCGCCGCAGTGCCTGAGGACACAGACTGTGGTACAACCGTTGAGGATGAGGACGAGCGTTGCGACTTCACCGGCGATGACTGCTGTGGCTGCTGTACACCGGGAGATGGGTAGCGTGGATGAGATGGTGACATCACAGGCTGCGTGGTGTGAGCATAGCTCGCAGGTGCGATGGACGAAGGTGAGGTGGAGTGCACCTGCTGTCCTACCACCACCATCGGTTGTGGGTACGGGCCCATCGGGTACATGACTGGACCGCCAGCAGGCATGACCGGCGGTGACATGGCGGGCAAGTGGTTGCCCATCACCGGGGCGTTCCCAGCACCGCCGCTGCTGCTAACGCCAGCGTGCAGCTCGTTCTCTGGTGGGTGCACGCCTGCTCCATAGCTCGTGGCGCGACTCGTCGTCCCTGGCGCACGAAAGCGACCCTGTGGACGTCAGCTGTGTCAGCGTCATCACTGGCTCAAGTGATAGGTAAAAAAGATATTTATTATTTGTTCATGGGACACAGATTTATCTATTGTATTATTTATTGGATTATAATTTAGATTGAAATGAAAATAAACACAAAAAGAGAAGAAAAATAAATGTATGCGTACCCCCTCGTCCCCCATGGTGCCTCCCACGATACTTGAAGAGCTTGGAGGAAGCAGGCACAGGGTTGGCAGGCACTTATAATAATTATATTTATTGTGCCTGGGAAATATTGTTGTAAATTTTGTGCGCAGAAACAAAATTGCATTTCTTTGATTACGTCATCATGGAAAGAGAAAGAAATGAATTGGAAATATTGCAAAGAAAATATATTTTCTTACAGATTTTCTCTAGTCACAGCAAAGTGGGGAGTGGCAAGCCAAGCGCAAGATCTGTGCCATACCAACACCTGACATCTCTCATATTTGCCATCGCCTCACACAGAAAAGCTCGTAATGGAAGAAATCGGCCTCGCCCCTCCTCGCTCGGCCACCGAGGTGCGTGATAATGTAACAGATCGAGCTGCACGCGGCATCACCACATCATTTGCCATTTTTGTCATTTACATTTGTTTTATTTATTTATTTTTAAATATGTAAGTATCTGATGATGATCTGGTGGGATTCATTAATGGATCATGATGCACACAGACGATGGTGCTCGATTCCGCAATGGACATTGACGATAACAAGGAGCGTGAGGACGATCTCTACCTGACGCTGAAGGACTATGAGAAGCAGCTGCGATTCATCGAGATCCAGGAAGAGTACGTAAAGGATGAGCACAAGAACCTC
>CDEZ01023948.1:7099-34537 GCA_000826365.1 Acanthamoeba royreba
ACGTGACCACGATGAGCTCGCGTCGTCGTTCCTCATCGTCGCGTGTGCACCGCGACACCAGCGCCGCCGCCAGCCCGTCCATCGCCGCGCTGTCGCTCAGGCGGCCATGGAGAAGGAAAGCGACGGCGAGCGGCCGGTCCGTAGGCAGCAGCTCCATGCCAACCGGTCCAGCTGTTCCTCGGTCTGCTGGCGAGGCCGATGGCCGGGTGGAGGGTATAAAGTGAAGGTGGACAGGCATGCCGGCGACGTGCGGCAGCGTGACCTTGATGACTCGTGGGTCGCGCTCCATGCTCGCCACCCTCTCCATGCTTCTGTTTGTGTGGTGGCCAGACGAAGGTATAAAAACAGCCGATCGGAACCAATTAATGAAAATCTTTTGCTCAGCTGCCAAACAATTTGCAAAATCGTTATCGAATAGTGAAACAATTTCCGAAATTCAAGAGCGAAATATTCTGCACTTTTCGTGATGTCTGCTTTTTAGGTGTTGCCTGGGAAGCAGAGGTGAACGTGAAGGGACCATCAAGCATTGGTTGAGGGAAGCAGAGAGCACCAGGTAGCACTGGGTGATACTTCCTCTAAATCGACTGGGCAAGAGTACAGGCAGGGAAGGAGTAGCTTGCTCAGTACATCAGGGTGCTTGTTCTGCAATGAAGATCGACCCCTGCTTGGTACCCGGGATGTCAGGTGGGTCTCCCCTTTGGACTGGTTCTTCTCTACCCTTTTTAGAGTTCGAGTGAGTGTTCCTCCTGTTCCGGTCTGGCCGGGCTGACCCTTTTCACTCCGACTTGCAATGCAGCGCCTCTGTTGTCATCTCCCCAGGGCGCAGTCGCCAGCCATCCTCATCACTTTTGCCTTGTAACATGCATGAGAGGTGGTGTAGTTGTACTCCTTATCACGACCTGAGGACAAGAGGGAAGCGGCCCCAGATCATGTCGGTCTGAGAGTGGTCCACTGGGCGTGGTGGAACCCCGGATACCTTAATCACCCCACCGAGGATTCATCGCCAGTCACCCACTTTTCGCCAGGTTCCTTATCAGACACCTTGCTCCATGTCCAGAAGAAAGTGGGCACCGGTGGGGCCAGACAAGTAAAGTACCACCACAACACCACCGCACAAGACAAGCATGTCGGAGCTAGGCCACGGGCATCAAGAAGGGTGAGGAATCATACCTGCCCCCGAAATTTCACGCGGTGGTCACGGGTACGCCTTATGTCAAAGCGGTAAACGCACTGTTGGTCGGCACGCCTCTATTAGGAAGGTGGAACGTCGTTGATGATTGGACCGGCCTACCGGATGTCTAACCAATCATGGTGGAGGCTAACTATTCCCTGTATTCGAATATAGCATCGTGATGACAGCCAAGGGGGGAGGGGGGCACGGAACGTGAAAGTATATAAAGTTCGCTTTTATTCTGTTTCTGTTCTCAAGACATAGTCTCTAAAGACACTACTTCACTTTCTTGTACACCACCATCATCATCATCGGCATCACCAGCCGCCACTCGTGAAGAGCAAAGAGAACCTTCACCTGCATCATCTTCCTCTCTACATATACCTTTAAAGCTATAACAACGTCAGACATGGAGGCCACCTTCACTTTCTCTTCGGCTTCGCCTGAACACGACGAAGGCCTCCAGCAGGAGGACACCTTGAGCAGCCCGGCCAGCCCCACCACGGCTGCTTCGCATCACCAGCTTGACAATCGCCTGCAAGTGGTCATATGGTATCGTCACTCTTCCCCAAACCTGAACGAACACCACAACAACAACAAGAGTTAAGATATGCAGGTATGCAAGTATGCAGGTAACTAACTTTCATCTTGTTGTTGTTGTTGTTGCGTGGGATGCCGCAGGCTCCGAGAAAACTACCGTCTCGGGGAACAAGGCGCGTTGCGTAAGAGTTTCGTCTATCAGCACTACCTCGAGGCCTGTCGCGATACCGGTCTCATCGGGACTCCCATCTCGCACACCTACTTTGGCAAGCTGGTGAGGCGCGCCTTTGCTGGTAACCCCGCTCTTCTAACATCAACACTTTTTGAGTTTCATCAACGTGACGATGCTGATGATGGCGATGGCGGGGTATGGTAGGCATCAAGTGCCAACGCAAGGGACCGCGAGGCGACGCGCACCAGTGCTACTCGCTCCTGGAGCGGCTGACGCATCCCCAGCCGCTCAGCCACGTCGAGGTGGAGCAACTCTCCGAGGAGATGACTCGTTCGCCTTCGACCTTTGCCGGCTCGTCGTCCTCTTCTTCCATCGCCACGCGCGGTCTCTCCCCACTTCGGCCGAAGGAAGGCTCGCTGAGCCATGCGGGCTCATCCGCGTCGAGTCCGGTGGGACACTACGCCGATCAGGTCAACAAGCAGGACGACGAGTCCTACTGCTCCACCCCGATTGAGTCGCCGGCGTGCACCTGCTGCTCGTCGTCCTCCTCGTTGCAGTCGGAGTACTCGTCGTCCTTCTGCTGCTCTCCGTCCTCCTCTTCCTCATCGCCACACGCCAGTTGGCAGGCACACAAGGCCGAACATGAGCAGCAGCATCAGCAGCATCAGCACCATCAGCAGGAGGACGAGACCTACCCGCACCACGAAATGGCCTACCCTACTGGGTACTCGCTGTACGGAGAGGAAGTCAAGTCGGAGCCTGCCGAGGCCGAGCGGGAGGGCGCGTCGATGGTCCACATGCAGTATCCTTCGATGGACGTTCTCGGCGTGCCTGCCAGCACGAACACCATGGGAATGCAGCAGTACAAGCCGCAGCAGAGCTATGGTTGGTACCCTCCGATGGGGATGAATGGCCATTCGGCAACGCCAGCCTCTGCCCTGTCGCTCTCCTTCCTCTCGTCCTCGCCGTTCCCCACACTGGGAGTTGAAGATGACGGCGCTGATGAGCTCTCCTTCGCCGAGTACCTGACTTCCAACGCCATCGCCACCACGACCACCACCCCGAGCATGCCCCCAGCACAGCATCCTCTGATGATGTCGTCGACGCAGCAGTTCCCCACAGTGTACCATCATCAGCTTTACGGTAATCCAGCGGATGGCCAGCACGCTGCTCCCGCCATGCCGATGAACAGCTTCCAGCCGCAGCAGATCGACGAGGGAATGTGGGCCACCGCCTCGTTCAGCCCAGCGGAACCGTGTGGTCGGAAGATGCCTCTCTCCTGGCTCCCCTCGTGGTCATCGGACGCCATCTACTAAGATTCAAGAATGTTCATCGTCTTCGAGCTTCGAGAGCATCAACGCCTTCATCTCGGCTGAGCGTGATCCATTCTCGATCACACAGCGCACAGCCCTTTCGACGGCCGCAAGCCCTTGCACCTACCTGTAATCAATGTTCATAACACACGCACACACACTGCCCATCATCTTCTTCTGTAGCTTATTGCTAGTACCGTCAATATAATATTATCTAAACTTCCAACAATTAAGTTAGCTGTTTCGTTTACCTGTTGTGGCTGACGTAGTTCGTTTCGTTCTGTAACGTCCTCTAGAGGTAGTTCCGCTATGCTCAGCTGTCCCGAGTCTGTTGCATTACGAGTATCACGAAACCGATCGGTTAGCTGCAGCATGCTGCGCCAAGAATAGCAGTCTCGTGCGCAGTAGAGTTTTCCCAGACTGTTCCTCGCACCGGAATCAGGGGACGATCATCATTCCCTTGACACTTGAGATAACGTGTGGAAGTGGGATTGTATCTTCTAAAGGAGGCCGAAGAAGAACAATCACACCAGGTAGTTGTTACAAGAGTAGAGCGATGATCACGGTCGACAGCAGCAGGAGCAGCAGTAGTGGCGGTCGGGCACTGAAGTGAATCTCTAAGGTCGAGCCGCGTGACATCCCTGAGTCGGGATAGGTGTAGTCTGGAGGTGAAGAAGTGTAGGCGACGACCTCGGCCTGCATGCTGCTGCGGGCCTTGTCCATGTCTTGCCAGGTCGAGTTGGCGAACGGGTACCAGACGGTGAGCGGGGAGCTGCTCAAGGAGCGCGACCACTTGGTGTTGGGTTTGAGGACCACGTTGAGCAAGGTCCAGTACTCTTCCACCACGATGTCAAGTTGGCCACTGACATAGGAGTTGAAGCCATTACCATGATACCAGTACCCAACGCCGACGCCCGCCACGTTGTCCACCAGCGCCTTGCCGTGCTGATAGTAGTTCGTGTAAGGCGTCGTGTGGAGCACGACGTCGTTAGCCTTGCTGCCGCCGATTCCGCCAGTCACGTACTGGGCTGAATAAGACACGACGTAGGTGCCGTTGCGCTCCTCCGTGTGGTGGTTCATGACCGAGATCACACGCAGCACTATCCATGGCTGTGTACCGGTGGCGTTGGCCGGTAGTCGCACGTCGACGTCGAAGCTGAACTTGTTGGCTGCGTCCGTGTTGCGGATCACCGCCGCGACACTGCCATCGCTGGCTCGTGCAAGAGATTGCAGCGAGACGGAGGTACCCCAGACCGTGACGCTCTCGCCCGAGGCTTGATTGATGAACGTAACCAGTGATCGGAGGTAGCCCAGAGTGACGCCGTTATAAGTGAGCCCTGCCGCCAGCTTACCGTCAGCAGTGACGAGTTCAAGAGAGAACCCGCGCGTGGAGACTGTAACGGGTGCCTCCGCCTTCAAGCTCAGCAGATCGGCCGATGGAATGTCGATTGAAGAGTTGTGGAGGTACGACCGCCACTGGGTGGGGAGGCCGGCCTGATGTGTGCAAGCCTGCGGGTTGACCTTGGTAGCCATTTGAGCGAGAGGCCCGTAGGAGGTGCCGTTGACGTTGACCAAGCCATAGTTGCTGTTCTCCAGGAAGGACACCGAGAGGCCTGCCGCGGGCTCGTCAATCCACATGAAGTAGTCATAGCCGACAATATACGGGAAGGCCATCAGCACAGCGGCATAGGTGCCGTAGCAGCGAGCACGCTGGGCCTGCGTGTCAACGCGCATGCCGGCGCCGTAGCTGCTGGGCAGAGGAGTGTCCAGGGCGGGGAAGCTCCACTCTGTGATCATCATTGGCGTCTCGGCGTAGCTCTGGTGCGTGGTGATGTTATCCAGCAGGCTCTGCTCTGCACCGGCGAAGATGTCGAGCCGCCCGTAGAGGTTGATGGTGACAATGTCGCAGTACTTAGCCGCCATCTGCCACACCGCGCTCGGTGCGTAGCCAGCAAAGCGGACGCAGAGGTACAAGTGGTTCGGGTCAGCCGCCTTGAGCTTCTCGCGTATGAGCCCAAAGTAGTTCTCAGCGACCAGGGCCGTGAAGTTGAACGCAATCTCTCGGCCAAGAGTGGTGTTGGGACTCACAGCAGCCGTGTGCGTCAGGAGTGCAGACGCGTTCGCGATTCCGCTCACGCCAAAGATCTTCTCGAAGGACGCACTAAAGTTTGCTGCGGGTATTGTATCGGCGATGAACTGCACCCATCGACGCTTTCCCGGGCTCGTCTGATCGAGCCTCCAAGTCGCGGTGAAGAGGCACGTGGAATCGGAGCAGCCGCCGCCGGTCCATTGCAGTTCGTTGTCGACGAAAGTGCCCACCAAATTCGGATCATCGCGCAGGGTCCGTGAGTTCTGGAACTGGATCTCGAGGTAAGCAGGCCAGTCGTCATCGAACACTTCGGGGAACGCCAGCCTGGCTTGTGTCTGATTGTACCTCGGGAAGGAAGCTGTGGAGACCGTGTTCTGCTCCCACACACGAAATAATCAGCGATCGATCGACTACATCATCACCACTATCGAGCTCATGCGAACCGTGAATGGCACACCGCGATGTCGAAGGCTAGATGAAGAGCCTGTGGCCACGAGGTTGAAGTTCCAGGACTTGAGGCGCGATAGCTGATCGTCGCCCCAGGCCAGCTCGCTGCCGTACAGCTTGACCATGTTGTCGTGATAGTCAGCCGACTTGGTGATCTCCGAGTAAAAGTGATTGTAGTTGATGTGGTCCACTCCTCTCAGGAATGTCGGGACGCCCTCGGGGTCGATCACCCACCAGGTTTCGTCCTCGAGCTTGGACACTCGGAAGAATCCAGTGGCCTCCTGTCTGGGCATGTCCTCGCACCTGCCCAGCGGCGTGTAGGGGGACTGAGGCAGTGGAATCTCCTTCGCCTGGCTCCACGACACGCTTGCATCGCCCCAATACGCGTCGAAGCACGCCGCTGTGAGTGCCGGACGTCCGTAGGTCACAGCACGCTATGCAACAGTGCTTGAGTTAGTAACTCCAATTCACTTAAGGCTGAAACCAAACTCCCACATGAGCTTGTCCATCACGTACCGGGTTGACCAGTGTGAAGCCGCGTTTCCACAGGAGCTCGTCGGAGTTGGCGTCCCACACCGAAGCGTTGATGGAACCGGGCGCGAGATCAATGCCCACCCGGTAGGTGACGTCGTAGGCCCACGTCCAGTTTTGCTTGGTGAAGGCGACTAGCAGTGTCTCTGCATAGCCGGGCGAGGTCTCGGCACCCCAGATGGTCCCGTTGATCCGCTCACGGAACTCGACAAAGTGAGAGGGACCAGACTCGATTGGGGACTCGCCCAGATGGAGACTCCAGTAGTTGGACGCGTTATAGTACATCGTCAAGCCGGCCAACGCCCATCCGCCGCTGAAGCTACGGCGGCGAAGGTTGAGCGTCGTGCGGAACGAAAACTGCTCTGCCGTCGGAACGGCCGCCCAATTGGCAAAGTAGAGCGTGAGGTCCCGAGTATTCTCGAACACCATCGTTCCATCTCGAACTCGGAAGTTCTGTATTTGATGGTGATGGCAAGAAAGGAGAGTAAATGAGTTGAACAGTTAAGCAAGAAATAAGGTACAAGAAGGCGTACCAGAGTATTCGGAGCCCAGTTGCCGCTCGCGGCCGAGTTGTTAGGGTAAGATGTGAAGTCGTCCTCAAGAGACCCAGAGCCAGTGGCTGCGGCGGCGAACAAAGAAGATGGACCGAGGGATAGACCCACCAGCAAGAGGACGGCCGCCAGCGATAACGTGCCGTCATGCATTGTGTGTTGAGGATGCACGTACCGAACTTGCTGAACTGCTGCAGAACTCCTCCGGCTCGCGCGAGATGTCGGCCTTTATCCTCACTCACCATTGGGTTGTTGGTGGCTCAATCCCCTGATTGGCCGAACACGCCTGGCACGATCGTCCACTCATTTCGCCACAAGGCCAGAGGTCGTAACAACCAATCACTCGTGCATCACCACCCTCTGGCGCCAGAATGTGTGTACGTACCTTTGTGAAGCATACTTTGTGACGGCTTTGACAAGAAAAGTGTTCATTAGCTTAGACAGGGGTACTGGAAACCAACAACTCACCGGACCCGGGATGGAATGACTTCAATCAGCACGCGGTACCTTGGGCGCGGTGGCACACTGCTGGAAAGCACGAACTCGGGCAGCGCAGGCGAGAGGATCTTGCTCCTTGGCATAGCACTCCAAGCACGCGCTCCGCTCGGCCTCGCAGCTGCTCTGTCCAGAAGATCTGTGGTGATGCATCGTGAGGAGGATGTCCTGCTTGCATCAAGTCACCACAGTGCTGTCGAATTGTACCTTCGGTGGCGCGACATGGAATCGAGCAAGCCACGAAGCTTGTGAAGCTGCTCCACCTCAGCATCGTACAGCTGCTCATGTTCGGCGCGGTACTGCTGTCGCACTGCCTCCACTTCGCGCTGGGCAAACTCCCGATCTGCAGCCGAAGCAGCGGCCCGCGACACTCTGTGCTGTGTGACCTCCTCCTTCTCCTCCGCGTCATCGAACGGTAGCTGAGGCAGAGGATAGCTGAGGCTGTCCAGCTCTTCTTCCGAGAGCGGAGGCGGCAGAGACGCGTCGAGCGTATCGAGCATGTCCGGCTGTTCCTTTGACTCCTGCGGTTCCTGCCTTGGCCGCCTAACCGCCGTAGGTCCGGCCCGGTGCTGCAAACGGCGCACCAGACGTTGGCCCAGCTGTCACACATACACGGTTAGTCTTTTCTTATTTCTTTGTATTTAATTTATACAAATCTATGATGATTTAAATGGGAAGTACGTAAACTCATTCATTATTTTTTAAATTATAAAAGTAAATCAGCTTTCCACACGTTGAGGAGAATTATCATTCTTTAAAAAAGACTCAATATGGATATAATAATAATTCTTAGAAAATGGTGGTTAAGATTGCGGAGCTAGTGTAGTACATGAATGGATACGGCAGCCTCTTGTTCGTCCTCGGCCTCCCAGTCTGTAGGGCTCTGCTGCTGATACTCGTGGTGGAAGGTTTGGTCCTCCCATTCCTCCCCGGCCTCCGCCGGCCGCTGCGCCCGAGATGACGCTACTCCCATCTTTCTTTTCTTTTATTAGCTTGAAAGAAAATAAAGGAAAAACATTTTCTTACGGAAATATTTTTTCTTGCATAATTTCTTTAAAGCCTTGAGGAAAAAGGAAGGAGAAAACAGGCATAGTTGGAATATTTTGAAAAAAACAGAAAAAGCAGAAAGATGGAGGAGCAGCTGTTGGCTGCGCTGGAGCAGCTGGAGGCTGTCGAGACGGCGCTGCTCACGCATCCAACGGACGGTGACCTGCTACGTGCCCGCGTCGAGCTCACCGAACTGCTCTCCCTTTCCTCTTCACTCCTCTCTACGTCCTCCTCAAGTGTACCTCCAGCACCGGTGCGGTTCTCTCTTATTTCTTTTAATTTTATTCTTTTTGATAAAATCTTAATTTTGGAAAAAGTGAATTTTTGTTAAAAAATGTAGAATGTGACTTATCTTTTCTGATGTTCTATGTGATGTTTGTACAGGTGGTTGAAGGCAGTGATGGCGGTAAGGCAGATGCGGTGCCGGACATGTTTGCAGCGGATGACGATGCCTGGGAACGCACGCATGCGCGGGAGTTTGCCTTGCGCACACAGCGTCATACGACAGGATCGTCATCATCATCGACATCATCAAGCACAAAGAGGAAGCGGAGCAGTGACGATGAAGATGACGAAGAAGATGAAGACAGTGACTCAAGTGGTGGCGATGATGCCGCAAGCGGTCCGAAGAAGAGCTTTTCTTCTCGAACGGATGATGCAACATCTGCTGATGTACCAGAGGAGGAGTGGATAGCGTGTCGCGTGGTCACTACCGAAGCTGCCACGCATCCCTACGGTGCCACGCGAAGAGTGTGGCGCGAAGCACTGCTGCATTCGCGAAAAGCCGATGCGGAAGGGCGCTACCGAGTCACATTTCCTCACACCCGTACCACACAAGAGGTGCGGCCCGAAGACGTGCTGCTTCAGGGCACCACCCTCAAGCATCTCAACTACCAAGAGGAAATGCCACGACGACATAAAACGAAGGATGGGGAAAGTGATGATGATGACTCAAGCAGTGACTCCTTCGAGGGCTTTAGCCTAATGCGAGCTACAGGTTCTCCCACTTCACTCAGGCTGTTGATGCATCCTTAAGGACAATTGTGATGACTAAATAGTACTATGCTGCAGGCAACCACAGTTACGTCGTAGGCGAATGGGAAAGCTACACAAAGGGGTTCGGGTCGAAGTTGCTGGCCAAGATGGGATACACGCCGGTACGCACCTTCCCTCACTAATGCAACAACACATGGATTCTTCTTTGATCACTCTGGGCAATTCCTCCACAGGGTAAGGGATTAGGCAGACAAAGCGAGGGGATCGTCAAGCCATTGGGAATCGACTTCAAAGCACCACCGAAAAAGAATGAACTTCTAGGTTTAGGCCACGAGGATCGAAAGGAGAAGGAAAAACAACAGACAGACGAGGCGGGCAATCCGATCACAGGCCCGCGAAAGCGACGCCGCGGACGCAAGAAGAAAAAGACCGAAGAGGAAGAAGAAGTACCGAAAACGGATATGTTCGACTTCCTCAACGATCTTGGTCAGGCCAAGAGCACAACAAGCAGCTTGACTAAGAAGACCCCAACGGAAAAGGCAGCACGCAACGATGCTCAGTACAAGAAAATGAGTCCCAAGGAACTAGAGGATCGACTAAAGAAGAAACTCCTTGAGAAAGATAATCTTGTGATGAAAATCAAGTCACTAGAAGAGAGCGTGAAACGCAATCGAGAACGGTACGCCTGCTTGCTCTTAGTGGCAGTCGGAACATTGGGAATTGATCATCGTCGCCTACATTTGCGCTACAGTGACCCTGCTCTCGCTGTACAGGCCAAACAACGACTTAAGGAGGAACGGACAACGTTGCATGCGCTCCACTCGGAGATCAAGGAAATCACCATCCGAGTGAAGATCAAGGAGGGCACCAAGAAGTCTATCGAGTTCTGATCCTGTTTTTGAATTTCTGAGTTTATATAAGAATTGAAGCATTCCTCAGCACAAGGCCGTGAATGGCATCACGGGATCCGTCATGCCAATGTATGCGAGGGCGATGCCGAAGGCGAGCGGGATGACAAGTGCGACATCGAAGGAGATTGCTATGGCGATGGCGATGGCGATCCCGAGGGCGAGCGAAGGTGAGCGTGATGAGGAATGCGAATTCGAAGGTGAGCGCGATGGTGAGTGCGTCGAAGGAGAGCGTGATGGTGAGCGTGATGCCGAAGGTGAGTGCGATCGCGAGTGTGATGCCGAGGGTGAACGCGATGGCGAGTGTGACGCCGAAGGTGAACGCGATGGAGAGTGTGATGCCGAAGGTGAACGCGATGGCGAGCGTGGTGCCGAAGGTGTACGCGATGGCGAGTGCGATGCCGAAGGTGTACGCGATGGCGAGTGTGATGCCGAGGGTGAGTGCGATCGCGAGTGGGAGGCCGAAGGTGAACGCGATGGTGAGTGTGATGCCGAGGGTGAACGCGATGGCGAGTGTGATGCCGAAGGTGAGTGCGATGGGGAACGCGATGGCGATGGTGATGCCGTTGTCGAACCAGTTGTGTTGCCGAGGGACAGCCGTACGATGTAAAACTGGTTCGAGCTTTCACTATAAGCTCTGCTATAGCGCGGCGCTCCGACCGTGTTGCCCGTGCTCGAGTCATTATAGCGCAGCCAAGAGTTGACCCACATGACATCCCCATTGCGTGTTGACCTGAACTCGGTGTTGTGGTTCCAGGTGAACAGCTGCGTGACCTCCTCCACCGGTGTCAGATAGTTGCCCAGGCCGTCGATGGTGGCCATGAAGTTCTGGATCACTTTGTTGCTTCCGGAGCCGCGCGTACGGCGGGTGTAGGCGAACAGGTAGCGGTCAACATTGATGCGGGCCAAGTGTACGGCGATGATGTCTATGTTGCTGGCCGTGTCAGGAGTCATCTGTTTGCGATACACGGTCGGATTGTTTAATGATACTGACGCCTGTGTGTGACCACCGCCCATGGATCCCATCCCTTGTTATTCGTGTACGAGCGCAGAGGAAGAACAGTTGCCGTACATGATTGCCTCTGATGACCGCCAACCAGGCCGTGAAGCCACCACAGGAAGTGGGGTAGTTAGGACAGTACTGCTGGGCATAGGTACCTACGAGGTAGTAGTAGGGCGGGTTGATACCGTTCCAGCCACCCTCAGGATAGACCCAGTCGCCCATGATGGTCTGCGTGTACCCGTTGGGGAACCAGTAGGTGGGCGCAACCTGCCCGTTCTGTGGGCCCATGATCTCGATGCCGCCCTTGCCAGGATAGAGTGGGCTCACCTGGAAGGGATAGTCGACGATGGTGAGGGCGATGATGTCCTCCGGCAGGGTCGCGTCGCCGCTCTTCACCTTGGCCAGCCGTCTGGCAAACGTGTGCGACCCTCCCCAGGCCAGCGCCACGGCTACGCCAGTCACCGAGCCATCGTTCTTGTAGTTGTTCCGCGCGGAGGCGCACGCCTTCCAGTTGGTCGGATCCACGATGATGAGCTGTTCGCCCTGATGGGTGCATCCACCCTCTGATGAGTGGTAGTACGCATAGTAGACCGGGTACGGGAAGCCACCACCAGAGTAGTAGTTGGCAAAGTACGCATAGCCGTACTTCAGCTTGCCAGTCTCCGAGAGCACGTTGGACTGTGGGTAGCCCCATAGGTTGAGGTCGACGTTCTGCCACAGCCTGCCGTCGTCCGAGTAGAGTTGAAACCACACACGATCGGACACACGCACGACCAGGGCTGTCTGGTTGGAGAAGGCAACGAGGCCCCACAAAGCTGTGGCCAAGGACGTGGAGCGCGTGATGCTACTGCAGTGATGCGAAGGGAGGCATGTGGCGTTGCACGCCATCAACGCTCCACGACCGCTGTAGTCGGCGAGACCAAGCGTGTTGACCTTGAACTCGCTGATGACGGTGTTGGAACTGCTGAACTTGATGATCTTGATCTCGTTGTTGAACCGCACGCCCACACGGTACGTATCGTCGTCCTCTGACATGGCGAGCTCGAACACGCCGAAGAAGGGGTCTTCAGTAGGGCTGATGGTGGGCATCCCAGTCTCGAGAACACCCAACCCGCCTGTTGTCGAAGCTCCATTGTATGTGTAGATCTTGGCCTTCTTGGCCAGTGTACCCACTGTGCCGTAGTTACCCGGCCCAGTGACGTTGGGCTGGCTCAGGTCGACGACGGTACTTGACAAGGAGCCTGCTGTGTGGTGGATCGGTGTACGACGATGGTGGGCTGGAAGATGTACGACCCTAGTGAGAGGCCGATGGTGTTGGGCTCGGGACCTCCGTTCCATGGCCCATGACTCAGGTCACCATTGCCACCTCCTCCGACAGCCATGAAACCCAGTGCAGTGCCTCTCGGCGACGTCGTGCTCATGAGTAGGAACAAGAACAACGAAAGAAGCACTGACATCATTGAAGGGAAGGCGCCAAGGAAGCCCAGTTGAAGACGCTTCTCAACAAACTGGCTTCCCTTTGCTGGTTAGAGAGATAACTCAGTTCCGATCCTCAGAACTAGGGTTCTAGTGATCCAAAGCTTTGGCTCTCCAAATGGAAAAAAACAAGTGCCTGTCTGCTCCGCGGTCAGGGTTGACCGTTCTTTGGTATTTTTTTCTTGGACCAAAATAGGAATTTTTATTAACAAGCCCTTATTCAAGACTTAATAAGAGAAATATAATATAGTTAGAATCTGCGATATCTATGAGATGTATTTAATTTAGAAGTCAGCCTTGATCTTAAGAATAAGAGATTATAAGTGTAATTGAAGTTATAGGTTATGTACAAAACAAATATCCAAAAAAATTGGAATTGGGCCTTAATAGGTCACATTCTTGAGAGGAGAGCGTGGCCACAAGCCTCGTGCTGGTTAGGCCAGCACGTCTGGCAGTACTCGACCACGGCAGCCCCATATGGACAAGACGCAGGTCCTCTCGTGGGGTAGAGGGCACCTGGGTCAGTTGGGTCACCCGCCTCCTGCGGTACCCAACTCGACGCACACTTGGCCGGATGAGCAGCGAGGTATATGCGTTCAGCCTTATTATTATTATTATTATTATTATTATATTAATGAAAAATCTATGAATTGTTAACAGAAAAGGAAATTTCTTTATTTATTATTTTCTTAATAATTAAGAAAAAAGACGTAAGAAGAGTGTCGCGTAGTGCCTCATCCCTTCTTCTACGTGCTACTCACATATAGCAGCGCCATACCATAACGCGCACTACGGACGTCCCTACCCCCGCTCGCGCTACTCTTTTCCAGGTACTTTGGAGAATATTTTTTATTTTTTATTATTTTTCAAATTAGAAAAAAGAAAATAATTTTCTTGCATTTATTTTACCATTTCCAAAATTATCAAGTGATAAATATCAAGTGATAAATATATAAAATGAATGCTAATGCATACAGGACTGTCGTACAGGACCAGCGGAAGACCCGACGGTGGCACGCGAGAGGCAGTATTACCTTCTCCAGACCCATCCGTCACCGATAGAGAGTCTCGACTCAGCTAACATCGTCGCCATCGCATCAGGATTCAGTGCGCAGCACGCCGTCGCTGTTTCCGGTACTCATGACTTTGGTTATCAAGTGGATTCAGAGGCGGAAATGGTTGTACTTACTTTGATGCACCAGATGTATCTGAGATCTATGTGTGGGGCCGAGGAGACATGGGCCAGCTGGGACTTGATCTAGAGAGTGAGTTCATGCCAGAGGACCTATGCGTCGTACCTTATATTTCGGCTCTATGCGCCACCTGATTTACTGCTGACTTGTCCTTACCCTTGTGCACTGCACAGCCGACTCCTTGGCGATTGCGTCATCCCGCGTTGCTGCACAAGACCGTCCGCCAGATATGCTGTGGCCAGGATTGGACGGCCTGTCTGACTGGTACGATTGCCCCTTCATCTTCATACACTCCATTTCTTGACGTTGTTGGTTTGTGATCAGATGATGGGCTTTACACGTGGGGAAGCAATGTCTCAAACCAACTTGGTCATAGCCACGAACAAGAGCTGTTCACGAAGCTGCGCGTGCTGAAGAGATCAGCAACTGCCGACCGAACACAGAACATTGAAGACTGGGGAGGATATTGGGAGGGAGAAGGCCAGGCTACAGAGGGAGAAGAACAAGACAAAGCGGTGCAACGCCCGGAAGACGAAGTGGACACAGAAGCAAAAGTCAAAGACGGGCCCCTCGTAGAGGAAAACGAACTCAAGTGGGGCAGCACCGAGGCATGCATCTTCTCGGCACCCAAGATGGTGGTGGGTCCTATTCGAGAAAAGGTTATTGTGCAAATAGCTTGCGGCTCGCGCCACATGGCCTGTGTGACAAGTACTTACTCTTCTTCTTTGATAACTTATGACATTTTCTGATGCGTGTCCGTACATTGCGAACAGACGAAGGAGACGTTTACACATGGGGATACGGAGGTATAGAATTACCCTTCATTAACATGACCACAGGTTTCACTTAAGTGGCCAACCTTTACAGAGAGAGGAGCGCTTGGGCATCCAGATCGAAGCACTAAAGGGGTGCCAACGCCAGTGGAGTACTTTCAGAACCCTGGTCCCAGCATCAATCGAATATTCATCAAGCACGTCGCGTGCGGAGGTAACTCCTTCAGCGTTTGTCCCGCGGTCTTTACTGCTAATCAATATCCTTTCTGAACTAGAATCGCATTCGATTGCGGTGGCTGCTAATGGTCATGTTTATGCCTGGGGTGATCATTCCTTCGGTCAACTAGGTACTCTTTACTCCTGGGTGGCAGGTTGTTGGTCTCCTTAACACACAAGTACTGTATGAATTAGGCTTAGGGCCCGTGCCAGAGACTCCTATGCAGCACTCTATCATTTTTACCACACCAGTCCTGGTGAGCTGCTTGGCTGATGCCAATCAAACCATCGTACAAGCTGCTTGTGGGGCTAGTCACACTTTGCTGTTAACAGACCAGGTTGAATCGGGAGATTCTTCTTATGTTTTTTCCACTTGTTCTGATTTTGTTTTTGTCTATCTAGGGCCATGTGTACTCGTTTGGGTATAATCTACACGGCCAGCTAGGTTTGGGCATTTTCTCGAGCATTGAGTATCCATCTCGAATCGAACATCTGAACGCAGAGGCCATCACAGCTATTGCTTGCGGTGAGCACTACAGCGCTGCAGTTACTGGTGCGTCTTATGTCTAGGGTGCGTACTTTGAGTTTATCTCACTATATGCACGCATGTAACATCAGCACGAGGCGAGCTGTGGAGCTGGGGCTATGACGGGCACTGGAATCTCGGACACAATGAAGGGGCAGCCAACGCGACTCCAAAGCGAGTTCCTATCTCAAGCAGCAATGTGCGCCAAGTAGCTTGCGGCTGGTCGTTTGCCCTCGCTCTGCTTGGTAATAGCCCATTATCATGCTTGAGATTCGCAGCACCCTCACTCCTACCTTGATTTACATTCAGGTCCCCCGCAGCAGACTCTCGGGCAAGAGTTGAAGAAACTGCTCTTCTCTCCGGCGTTTAGGTAGTGTACTACACCACAGTCAGAGCCTGTTAAGCACACTAATTGATCAACACCACAGTGACGTTACCTTTCTAGCACGTAATCAAGTGGAGGTACCAGCTCACAAGGCAATCATCGCTGCACGTTGTCCTGCTTTGCTTCCTGTGGTACCACCTCTGTTGCTCTCACTCTGCGCTATATCTCAACTTAAACCGGTTGAATTTCATGTAGGATGTCAATGAGCGATCCGTTGTCTTGCTACCCGATATGGATGAGACCATCCTTCGTAAGCTGCTCGAGTTTATCTACACCAATGATGTACATCTTCCCCTACTCCCCTGTCTAACACCTTCAACCACTCAATGTCTACGACGTTAGTTTTCTGATACATCCGATATGGAGATGAAGGAGAAACTATTTCTTGAGGCAGAACGACTAGGATTCAAGTCCTTGGTACAAAAGTGTGCTCTGCTGCTTGGGGTATGCCAATCCAATCTGTATCTTCTCTTTGGAGTGCTTATTCTTTCTTCGACTGTCTGTGCAGCGAGCTGTCGCCAATGGTCCTCAGCTTGAAGAGGACTTTTTGCAGTTGTTAAATGAGCCTGTGTTTAGTGATTGTATACTCCAAATACGAAATCGAGATGATCAGGTGTGAACCCATACTTACGCTTTGTTATCGTCATCTTCAGGCTAACCCTGTTTTAGGTGAAGGAGGTTAAGTGTCATCGTGCAGTGTTGAGTGCTCGGTGTCCTTTCTTCGAAGCAATGCTTTCAACAGATAGAGGGTACCGAGAGAGCCAACAGGCCGTTATCTCTCTTACAATGCCAGATATCCTCGATCAAGTGGGGGAAGCATGTAAGCCTCGATATCACTCTATTCTTTTCACGAGAGCCAGAGCATGACGTTAACTCGCCCATTTAGCTCTTCCAGGTGATGTGCTCGTAGCTCTGCTTAAGTGGCTGTATGGCCAGCATTTTGATCCGTCGCCAGAGGCGGCATTGGTACACGACCATCGATCTATGGGTTGTTCAGCAAGCCATCTTACAATTGTAATGTCATTTATGTAGTTGCTGCTCGCTCTAGCTGATGAGTATAGCTTGCCAGAGCTGGCTCGGAAGTGTGAAGCCCTGCTTCAAGAAGGTAAATTAAATCAGACGTGGATGTATGTCTGTCAACTGCAGCTCATCTTTCACCGGTTTAGGGGTCGACGAGACGAACGTCGTCGAGCTGCTTAACTGTGCTGAGATATTCCGAGCGAACAAGTTGAGGCGCTACTGTATCGAGTACTTAGCATCACCGTCCTTTCCCGCACAAGTACTGCACTCTCTTGAGCTAAAAGCAGAAATCAAAGCAGAGGTATTCTCTCTTCTTGTTGCAGTGTTATGGTAGTTGTTCTAACTGAGAACGATGAATGCTTGCAGCTGCATCAAAGGAAGGCTCAATGGAAGGAGCACTCGCGCAGGGGAAGACTCGTTACTGAGCAGAAGATGAGAGCGAAGTTATATAAGGAGGAGAGAGAGGACCAAGGTAAGTAGTAAGGACTAACGCCACACACATGATCAGAGTATCTGATTCGCCACACAGAACACAGGTATCGCTCGAGGCATCCGGCTCTGACAGCGCTGGCGCATGCGCTTCATGAGCAGGTGGCCATTTATCGAACCACTGAGGCCTCATCGTCATCAAGCAGCCAATTCATGAGCTATGAGCATGATTGGAGGAGCTGGATCCACAAAGTCAATCGTGAAGCCCAGCGTCGACGACGAGAGGAACAACAAAAGAAGCGGGAGGAGGAGGAAGCACGTTACAGAGAAGAAAACCGTCAGAGATTGCAAGAGGAGAAACACCTGAAGCTTTCGCGGGAGGATGCCCGAAGGCGCACACATGAACGATTGCGACGCATCTTCATGTTAGACGAGCCGCGTGACTATACCTCGAACGATCATCGCCAGAACACTGAGGCCAGTGTAGACGAAGACAGTGACCTGCGTTTTACGATGCTATATCATATCGAGCAGCAGATATCGGATGAAATCACTGATCTGCCAAGCTTAGTGCCAGACGACGCACAGGAACCGACGGAAGAGAAAGATGAGGATGAACGAGGAGAACAAGAGGAACGACACGAAAGTAAGAATGAGGAAGTGGAAGAAGAGGACGGCGAGTTTGTGGAGATAGAATTGATCAGTCCTTGTTCGGGTAGTCGCGAAGTTGAAGTGCGCTCAGCTTCTGCGGGAGATACGCCAGATGAGAATCAAACGAATCTCATGGATCCTGTGTACGAGATCACACCAGTCTCAGTGGATGAAATGACTCAACATCCAATGGAACAACAAGCCGAAGATAAGCCAGCAACACAGTACCGACCTGAAGATCAAGAGAGCAACAACCCTGAACTGTTTCGAGCCATTCGATTAGCAGAAAAGGTTCATCATCCACCTGCTGTATGATGGCTCATTCCTTACCAATATTCTCCAGGCATTCGCACTCGAGAAAGAAGAACCCGAGAGGGCGGACCACCTATTCAACCAAAGTTCCATCTCCTTTCTGCAAGCGCTTCGAGGTACCTCGTTACTTTTCACTGTGAGGCTCTTCATGCTAAATGTATTTGCATCAGTCGCAAATGAAGAAGACAAGGACGACGTCAGGAAGGTTGTGTATGGCTACACAGCACGCATTGATGAACGGAACCAGAAACGTAATGAGGATCAATATCCTGTTGAAACCAACACAGAACCCGATGTGGTAAAGGAGCAAGAGTCTGAAGAGATCGAGGTGAAGGAAAGCGAGCTCCTGGAGATGTCGGGGATGGAACTAGAGGATGAAGCATACCAAGAGACAGAGCTACCAGCATTCTCCCAACGTGAGGACGAGGACAAGGACAGCTCGAGCAAAGAGATAAGCCATGATCAGATAGTCGAAGAAGTGGAACAGGCCACAGAGGGGCGGGATAACGAAATCGAGTTACAAAATGATGACGGTGTGAAGCCACAGAGTTGCGAGGAACCTCAAGAGAAGGACCAAACAGCTGAAGAAAACGCGAATGCAGGCGGCAGTGAGGACGTCCTCAACACAACTGCGGAGGAGGTGATGAATGGAAGTGGCGAGTCGGTGGGCGTCGAGCTGATGAATGAAGGCATGACGTTCATGACATTGACTGAAGAGGAGGAAATCGTATCAGAGGGCATCGAAGTAGCGGCCTCAGAAGACGACCTCAATTATCTCTCGGTGAGTGAGGAGACACCTGCGGAGCCGCCTTCACAGCCCGAGCCGATATCTGTTCCAGTCGTTACACCCCAGGTCGAGCAGCCTACGGATACGCTGGTGCAGAGCGAGGTTCTCGCATCCTCATCGAAGCCTACTCCCGCCTTCGTGTCGGACGATTCTGGGGATATCGTTATCACCAGAGAAGAGCAGCATGATGAGGGAGAATATCTACAACTGGTCTCTGACGAACCTGAGGTTCAGTTCAATGCCGAGCAAGCCACCTCTGCTTCTACGTCTACATCAAACCTCCAAGAAGTAACCGTTACGTCGAGTTCACCAAGAAGATCCGCACACCCTGAAAGACGATCGTTCACTCTATCGCCCCGGGTCGGTTCGAAGTTAGCTGCGCGATTGGCCATCTTCGAGGCGGACTCCTCTCCGCCTCCATCTCCCACCCAGTCTAGAGTGCGCCATGCGGACAGATTATCGCGTCGTTACGCATCCTTTTCGTCATCCTCTCTCCTCAACCTTTTGACACCCACGCAGCCCTCCGCCGATCAGCGACCAGATCTGCCTTCGCGAGCACCTCTGAACAACGGCGATGTAACGACAAAGCTCAGCTATGCCCAGCTCAAGGCCAGGATGAACTTACCCGCCTGGATCAACTACGCTAACCTTGAGGTGCTTCACTCCCTCTCTTTCCTCATTCTAGCCTTTGTATTGATGGCCGGTTCAACAATTAGGATTATCTATCCGATGAAGAGTTCGTGATGGTATTCAACATGCCTCGGTCCGAGTTCCGCGCGCTCAAGCCGTGGCGCAAGCAACAGCAGAAGAAGGCCGTTGGCCTGTTCTGAGGTATCAGTTGTGCAGCTATGTGTGTTACTCTTGTGGACATCCCTTGACAACACGGACTTATTTTATTGCTTGTGTGTTTAGTTATCTTTCTTCACTTCACATTTGTGTACATTGCAGGTTTATGTGAAAAATAATTATCTGTCCTTTGCTAAGTGTAAAAAAGACAAAATGGAGGAGCTGCCACTGGAGCTGAGCTGTAGTATTTTATCCAGGTTCATTTATTATTTATATTGCTCCTTTCAAATATATTATTCTATATAATTATTTAGTGTTTAAATAATAATATGAATATCTAATTTCAAAATAAACAGACTTCCCACGAGACAGTTGTTGCGACTGCAGGTGGTCAACTGGGACTATCATGCTCTGGTACTTGCCTACTTGCAACAGGCCCGGGTACCTATCCTTCTAACTACGGCACATGCTTGGGAGAAAAGGCAGCACATCAGTGGCATACTCATGCCAGGGCGGTGTGTGGTGTTGATGCTCCCGTGTGCGTGTGACAGACCATCGAGCTGACCTCGATCTCGTCCATAACGCGCAAGGCCATCGAGCACCTCCTACCACGCATGCCAGACTTACGCATGCTGATTGCCAACAAGTGCTACCGATTCTCCTCAGAGGACCTTGGGCGAGTCTTAGCGACG
Source organism: Acanthamoeba royreba (assembly GCA_000826365.1). NCBI lineage: Eukaryota > Discosea > Longamoebia > Acanthamoebidae > Acanthamoeba > Acanthamoeba royreba. The sequence goes on from CDEZ01023948.1 coordinate 27,609, forward strand.
TGTTCCAAGTTGCAAGCACTGCATTTGGAGGTCGATATCTCGTACTAACTGGGCGAACAGCTGCAGCAGTGAGAACCTGACGCTTGTTATGTCATCTTCAGGGATGTAGATTGACTGATCAGGATATGCAAACGATCATCAAGGCCAATCCACCGCTGCGTGCACTTAACGTGCGGCATATCTTCATTTCGGGGGAATCAACACAACTAACTGGGGAATGTACATACAGATACGTGATTGCAAACAGGTCTCCTGGCCGAAGGGCACGCAGGCGATCATCAATCACTTCTCTCAATTGCAGTATCTGAATTTAAGGTGACATGGCTGCTTCCTCTAAGAGTGTTCTCTTACTAAATATAGAGCTGAATATGCCCTCTGGCCACAGTGGATGCAAGTACGTGCCCTCTGCAACGACAACTCTCGAAAGTCATAGCGACCTCCGTTTTCTCGACATCAGTCGCACAATGGTATCTGCTCAAGTATTGGGCGACGTAGGGAAACGATTCCCCAATCTCTTTCATCTTAGCCTTGAGGAATGCTCCATCTCGCAAGAGGGTGAACTGAATCGATGCTTCTCTTCTCCATGCCCGTCCCTAACGTCACTGAACTTGTCCTGGTGTCCAAAGTACTGTTCCTCACGCCTTGCAGAAACGGCTACGATTATGCTAACCAGGTGCAGAGTGACTGACGCATGTTTGGAGAGCATTGCAAGCAAGTTACCCAATCTACGGTCACTGGAGATCGAAAACTGCTATGATATCACAGACGTCGGGGTGACCAAGCTGGCCATCAACTGTCCAAAGCTGGAGCATCTTCAGTTGGAGCAATGCTTCAAGGTTACTGATGCCTGCCTATCCGTACTTGCTGCATCATGCCCCAATCTGTGCTCACTTATGGTACTACAACGCCTCTTACTTGATTCATTGCTCACTCACTCCAATCGTTTCGACGCTGAGAACAGATCCGAGGTTGTCAGAACATCAAAGAGGAACACCTTGCCGTATTCAGGAACCTGATGCCTCGGTGCAATGTGATGAGGGAGAAGGGCCAGCGCAGACAGTACAATATTATCCTGCCCGAAGATTACACGGCTCCTATCTCTTTCATCTGAGCAAGTCTGTCCTCAACCATGCCATGACGTGTGTTTGAAGAGATATAGTGCGTTTTATCTCATGTGTGCTATCCTGATGGAGAATTCGTGCTGTTGATCACCAGATGAGTGTTACTTCACATGTATTGATCATATCATGTATTCAACAGTGTCTTCCTCCCACATCTCCTCAAAATGTAACACATGTACAAACATAGTACAGTATCTCCTTAGTCTGGTATGCTTTTAACAAAGACAGAAGCTGCCAATCGCTTGCTTCACACAGCAGAATTGCCAGCCTTCGTGGTGAGGAGCATGTCGGCATCGTCGCCGACCTGCTGTTCGAAGAAGGCCACCACGTCCTCCATGCGTGGGCGCTTGGCCGTATTGGCGTGCCAGCACTTCTTCATCAGCTTGCGGTAGTCGGCCGGACAGTCGTTGGGGATCTGCGGCCTCTTGCCTTCGAGCACGTCCAACGACACGCCCATGAAGTTGCGACCGGCGAACGGCTGCTTGCGCGTAAGCACCTCCCACATGACGATGCCGAACGAGAAAACGTCGGCCTTCTCGTCATACTTCTCTCCACGCAGGATCTCAGGCGCCGTCCAGCAGGGCGTGCCGCAGCGCGTCATCGTGGCGTTCTCCTCCTTGATGCGTGCGAATCCGAAGTCGGCCACCTTCACATTCCAGTTGTCGTCCACCAAAAGGTTCGAAGGCTTGAGGTCGCGGTGCACGATCACCGGATGCAATGAGTGCAGGTAGTTGATGCCGAGCGCCGCAGAGCGCAGCATGCGCAACTTCTGCTTCCAGATGAGCTTGATCGTGTTGTTGCCTAGTATGTCCTTGAGCGAGCCCTGCTTCATGAACTCGGTCACGATGCACAGGTTGGGCTTCTTCACGCACGCTCCGATGAAGAGCACGATGTTCGGGTGGTGTAGCTCCGAGAGGAAGGCCATCTCAGCACGGAACTCGAGCATGCGCCTCTCGTCGAGCTTCTGCTTGATGAACCGCTTGACAGCAACGTCTACACCTTTCCACTTACCGCGGAAGACGACTCCGTAGGATCCGAGCCCAACCTGCTTGCCTACCTGGATCTCGTGGAAATCGATGATCCAGCGGCACAAGTTGGCCGACGTGAGGAATGTGTCCTCCTTGAACATCATGCCCTCGCCCACTGTCGTTTGCAGCTCACCATGGTCGTTGCTGCTGGTTGAAACCCCGCTTTGCGGGCTACTATCGCCATTGACAGAGGCTTTCCTCTTGTTTCGGGTCGCTTCCGTGCCGCTACCGTGTGCCTGATCAGAACCACTGGTGGGGCTGCCATCCGATGAAGTTCCTTCCTCACCGTCCTTCGTTACACCACCGAAGAAGCGTGCCTCAAGGCTCTCCACCTTGAGCTCATACAACTTAGCTCCTATCCACGTAAGCACATATTGAGTCGGGCTTATCTTTTGCAAAGAAGGGCCATGGCATACCATTGGGGGCGTCAGGTATCTCGAACTTGCCGAGGCTAACGAGGCGCTTAGCGGGGAATTCGTTGTTGAGCTTGGCGTGTACAGCAGAGCTCATGACGATCTGACCACCGTGGGTCATAGCCGTGATACGCGCCGCCGCATTTACCACGGGTCCTATATACTCGACTCGTCGCGTCATCGGGTCGCGCACCATTTTGGGTGTGCCAACATGTACGCCCATGCGCACGCGCAGGCCCTTGTAGACTACACGATCGTCCGTATCTCCCCATTCCTCGGCCGCGCCAGGATGCTCGAGCAACGCCTCGGGCCATTCGACTTGGAGTAAAGATTGCTGTACATCACTGCACCACTGAAGAGCGTCGATAACGTTCTGGAAGGCCATGCAGAAGGAACCCTCGCCGCTGTTGCGATCCCTAATGAAGACCACTTCGTAGCCCCGGTGACGCTTGAGCGCAGCGCGTAGGGTCTCATTGTGGAGGAGCGTAGCATCGCGCATGGCCGCTGCGTTGAATTCCCATAAAGAAGCGGCACGTGTGATGTCGGTGAACACGATGGTCACCTCACCTTCGGGGGGTCGCACACCGCCAGCAGCCGTGGCTGCCTGCGCCGCAGACATGTTCTTGGACGAATCTGAGGACGACGAGCCAGTGGAGTTGGAGCCAACGGTCGAAGGCAGCGTCCATGAGTGGTAGATGTTCTTCTGAGCCTTGGGATTCTTCCCCTCAGCGGAATTGCCAGAGGAAGACGAGCCCGATGTCTTGGAGGTGAATGAGGTAGCGCCGGCCGATGTCGAATCGCCGTGCATGGAAGAGAGGCGCGTCATGATTTCTAGGAAAGTAGGTCGGATGGTGGGATCCTGATGCCAGCAGCTCATGATGAGCTCCTCGTACTCGGACGGGCACGACTCAGATGCCTCTGGCATGGGCGGACGGATGCTGTCCCGAATAACTGCCACCGCTACCGCCGCAGGGCTGTGGATATCGTGTTGTTAGGCATGAGGAGCGTGCATCCATAACAAATTGAGGCAAGTGAGCGTACCTCATGCCCAAGTAGGGTTGCTCGCGCGTGAGGAGTTCCCACAGGATGATACCAAACGAGTAAACATCGGCAAGAATGAAGTCAACATCGAGCGACTCATTCAAAATCTCTGGCGCGGTCCAGTGCACACTGCCTGCCACTTCCTTGCCACCGCCCTTGCTCACGTCTTCCTTAAACTTGGTCAGACCAAAGTCGCTCACCTGAATTCCATCCATCAAGGCCACGTTATGATGTTAAGTGGGGCAGTTTCGGTGTAAATGGCGGAGGCAACGAACCTTGACATTCCACTTATGGTCGAGGAGCAGATTGAGTGACTTTAAGTCGCGGTGTACGATGCCGGACGAGTGGAGGAAGTGCATTCCCTTGGAGGCCTGGTAGGCCATCTTGGCCTTGAGCACGAATGGAATGTCCGGGATGAGTTCGTTATGCAGCAGCTATGTCATCAGACCCAGCGTTTTAGTTTTCTGGTACATCAAGCAGTTGCGTGTAGTAGAGAAAGCTACGCACGTCGTAGAGCGAACCAAGGCCCATGAATTCCATGACGATGCACATCTTAGGTGCCTTAGTTGAGGCTGCCATGAAGAGAACCACATTGGGGTGTCGCAGTGACGTCATTACCCTCACCTGATGCACCATTCAAAGAAGAACAATAACCTGTCAGTTGAGATAGAACACTGAATTTGTTCAAGAAGCAAGACAGTACCTCTTCCTTAAAGTTCTTTTCGGCTTCCTTGGTAATCTTGTCGGATAGCATGACCTTGACGGCAACCTCGGTGCCCTTCCACATGGCCTTGTGCACCTGCCCGTATCCGCCAGCGCCAAGTTGTTCTCCAAGCTCCAGTTCATCGTAATCGATCTCCCAGTCATCGGACTTGTTGCCCCGAAGCTTAAAGATCAGCACTATCACGCCGATAATCACAAGTAGAGCAAGGATGATGACAACAGCCACCGGAATCGAGACGCCGAGGGCGATAGCTGTGGAATCGGATGATGACGAAGCCGAAACAAACGTCTCGCAGTATTGGCCCTGCCAGTCCGATGTGCATATACAGGTTTGGTTGCTGCACACGCCGACTCCCGAGCAGATCTGGCCATTGTTAATACAATTAGCTACACTACTCGCTGGCACTCCTGCGCAGGTAAAGGTCTTGAGCTGGTTCAGGAACAACGCTTGAAGGCTCGGTATGTCGGAAGTGAGAGTGAAGCCTTGGCGGTTGGCTATCTTCTTGGCTTCAGCGTCGGTTTGGGTCCAGTAAAGAAAATCAGCGATACGACTTGCTTGCAGGCAATCGCTCGAGACTGTGCCCCGGAACGCATAGGCGAGAAACAGGCCAATCGGCCAGCTCGCATTTCCGTCAGCTGCAGTGAGTCTTCAGTAAGACAGGGCAAGAAACAGGGGCAGGGGCGCTCCGCACCAAGGACGAGATTGGTCCAAGTGGGGTTAGATTCGGTGGCGACGTAGTCAGCAATGGCACTCAAAATGGTATCGGTAGTAGGAGCCACGACATTGCCAGCAGGATTAACCAAAGACGCCGCTTGCAATGTTCGATCGGCCAAGATGTCGTAGAACTGATACATGCCGAAGGAGTACGTATTGGCTTTCAGCTGACCCAAAACATCGGTGGTAGTGATGGATCTATTGTACTCGCCCTGAACGGGGAAACTTGTACCACTCGATGCAACCTAGAAATGAAGAAGTGTGAGCATCTCACCGACCGTGCTGAGTGGAGCCATCCTCGTATACCTCGAAACCGGGTACTGCTCTCCGGAGAGCTAAGGACACGACTTGTGTGACAGGGCTCTCGTCCGAGGCTATCACTGGGATAATAGCCTGATGAGGCAAAGAGGCACTCACTGTTGCCGTGTTGCGCTGCCGGATAGACTCATCGTCCCAATACATGATACTGCCGTTAAGAATACCCGCGATTATCGGGAAGTCCAGCACGAGCGTCAACCCTTGAAGCTCGGGAACATTATATCCTGTGGGGCACGCAGCATGAGTAGGAGGTAACCACCCAAACGATCTGTGCTTAGAAAGGTAGAGTGGGGTTGTACCAGGGACAACGGAATAGGCACTCACCGGCGTGAGAATAACACCAGGAATGTGTGCAGTCCATGACGCAGAGAGACCATTATCTACCACCGCAAAATCGGCGCTGTTGGTGGCCAACAACTGCTTGCCCCTATCCGAGGTAGAGCTGTAGTATTTAACATGCATGTCTGCGGATGTCTCCGCCACGGCCCACGCGGTGATCAACGGCATTGGCCCTCCACTCCCGATGAGGAATGAAGTTGTGTAGGCCTGCTCGCCATTACACATGACCCCGGACATCTCTTCTATGATCACCTTGTTGAGACTCAGATCTGTGGGCACGAATCCAAGTTTGAGGGCATCATTTTGGGCTCTGTTACCAGTGTTGATCAGCACAAGAGCATTGGGGGGTGATTGAGGGAGGGCGCATACGCATCATTGGTCTGAAGCCAGGCAATCCAATTGAGCAACTCCTGAATGGTGGAACAATCGAAAGTCGTGATGTTTCTGGAGACCGATATATACGACATGTAAGACATGGGCCACGAGTCAGTGCCGTTCGCGTCGTAAATTTCGACGGTCATGTTCCCAGCGTTGAAGTAATCAAGGTAGTCTTGCATGGCCGACTGCACGCTCTCGGTAGAGGGTTCGACGAAGTTGCCAGCCTTGTTGATCATGTTCATCCACTTGATAGAGGAGCTTTGTACATCGAGGAAGTTGAGAAAGGTCAAGGAGTTGGTGTGATTCTGAAGAATGCATAGAGATGAGTGAGCTTTTGTCTAGAAGCACAACACGCGCACGAGAGGGAGGATCCCTACCTGGAGCCAGCTTATACGTGCTGCCGACGTGAAACCAGCAACTTGAGCGCGCCCCTCGCGAGCGGGAGGCAGAGCAGCCAGTGCCCTATTAGCTGCGGCAAGCGCGCTCGCGAAGTCCGGGCTGAATCGCTCCAGCGTGCGCTTCAGTACTTCTGTTATAGTGAGCACCGTGTTCTCGTAGTAGCCGATGATGATGTCCGCCGACGGGAGCTTGTCGGCAATGTCCACATTGAGGTCTTTGATGCGCGTGTCGTTCCACTTGGTAATGTTGCCCGCCCATATCAATCCCAGCGTCTCCCTGTCCATCACCTGCTCACGCGCCGTAAGTGAATTATTATCATTATAATATTTATAATATATTATCATTATAATATAATAAATTATTATTATTTATTATTTATTATTTATAAAAATTATTATTATTATTATTATTATTATTATTATTATTATTATTATTATTATTATTATTATTATTA
>CDEZ01023948.1:34547-59774 GCA_000826365.1 Acanthamoeba royreba
TATTATTATTATTATTATTATTATTATTATTATTATTATTATTATTATTATTATTATTATTATGTCTTGGCGACCAAAATGGAAAAATAAAGGAGGAACGCACGAGATTATGGTCGCCCTGAATGTTAGGAATGTTGTAGGCCATGACCATCGCTTGACCAACGATGGGAAATTGCACCTATTCCGATTTGTTTAAAAAATTGTGTTACCCAATTGAACCAGTCGAGATGGAAGAGAGTAGCCAATACCAAGTCCAAGCCAAAGGATGCGGCGTCAACTTGGGCGATGCCACGATCGAAGCACATGAAGTCCTGTTGGGCACATCATCGACATCCTCGTTAGAATTTCAAACTCAAAAACGCTTTGCGAAATATGCTTTGAAATTTTTACAAAAGTTTCAAACTCAAAACCTCTTTTCGAAATATGATTTGAAATTTTGAAACCACCAGAATTCGTCACGTCAGGGTCTCTCCAGAATCCCATCATGAAAAAGTCGCTTTCCACCTTATGCGTGCCAAAACGTATCGTGAATGGGGAGGGAACTTTACCGCGAGGCCACGCTGGAAGTAATCCAAGGACTGGGTGACTCCGGGTCCCGAGTAGGAGATCCTGTGTGGGGAGACTGAGCAAACGATCGGGAATAAGGGACTAGACGAGATCTATCTGTTCGCACCCAACATCGTCTCTTTCATAAAGGTAGGTTGTAGTCCACTCCTTGACGATTGCTTGCGCGTTTGGAGACCCTATGCCGACAAGTGAAACGCCGTATGCTCCTGCTGGAGGAACGTAAGCACGGGACATCTGAGCGCAACCTTACACAAATCCTACCGTAGGAGCTGGCGTAAAGAAGGACCAGCAAGAAGGAGAGCCCAAACAACACAGGAGCTCTGGGCAGCATGGTAAGGGTGAAAGGGCAGCGTGGGAAGATAGTAGTACAGTAGGTGTGTTGTTGGGCTTGAAGAAGTGGGAATGAAGGATTGTCCCCGCGGCTGCACGAGCTTTTGAGTTGAACCTCGCTGCTGGGCTACACAAAAGGAGACAGCTGCTCAGGGTTGTCACTTACACCCCCAAAATTGTCTTGCCCTGCCAGCCAGGCACCTGTGGTGCGTCCGTCATTGGTTGATATACCTTTGTGTACAGGAGAAGTTTGCTGTGGGCCGGTGACAGCATCCAATTGGGTGCGACTGAGAACCCAAAGATCTTGATGTATCGCCGTCAACAACCGTCCCAGCATATTGCTAGGGAACAAGTGTCCTTATGATCCCGATTCAAAGATGGATCCATCCTACACCTAAATAGCAAGGCGCTTCTCGATGTGGGTGGCACAAGGGAAGAACACCTCCACGTCCAACCCATCTGCTCTATCCCCTCCTTGATACCTTTCCTCCGCAGAGTCAATAAGGAGGTAAGCTAGAGACTCTGAACGCAGTGACTGTTGCAGGAGGAAAGTTTTCCAGGTTCACAGCGGAGGTCTCAGGGAACACTTCCCACGCTTCGGCCTTAGTGAAGTGGGGCAGACCTGATGGAACAGCTGCGGAAAGAGCACCACAAGAATACAAGTTAGTGTCGAGAATTCTGACACTGATAAGCATCATCACAGGACGCCGCATGCTATGGTGTACACTCACCTTCGCCCTTACCGAGTTCGGGGAGGACGTAGGCCAGGGTGTCAGCGACGATGGACGTGGCGTATGATGACGAGAGCTCCCAGTTCCACCTTCCTATTGCTTCCTGTGCTAAGTTGAAGTTGGGCATCCATGAGTTGTGTTCCCGCCCCGCGAAGGACCCACACGTCAGCACAGTTGGGCTCCAGGTTCGCCACCCCCCAACTCCTCTGCCCTAGCTTGCTCAGGTTGACCACAGAACAACAGCGCTACGCCAATCCGCGGCTAACTTTCTGGGCGGAAGCCAATAAAAAAAGGTCCTTCAACAAAAATTGATTGTAATACTTTACATTCCTGCGAGAAATTTCTGTGACAGCTGATGTCAGCTCTCTCGGCACATTGTGTAGTCCACATGCATCACAACAGAAGTATGTACATCTGCGCCAACCAAGGCACAGCAAATACAACAAGCAAACGTCCTGCTACACGTACATAGAAAAACATCCCACACAAAGTACTAAAGAAAACTAATAATGCCAAGCAGGAGCAGCAAGTACGCAGTGGGCAGCTGTGGTCAAGCCAAGCCTTATAGATGAAGAAGAACATCAGCAAGAGCCAGCCCACCAAGGGCGCCAACGCGGCGCCTACTACGACGCCTGAGCGCCAGACTTTACGGTACTCAGTGCTGGTGCGGCAGGTCGCTGGGATGAGCGAGGCAGATCTACAAGGCTACTTTGAGCTGTGGGGTCCGGTAGTCTCGGTGGTCAAGCCCAGTAAGGGTCTTCCCGTAGACGATCATGCCTACGTCAAGTTTGAATCGGCCGAGAGCGTAGCGCAGCTGCTCGCGCGGGACAAGAAGCACCACATCGAGAACGAGGCAGACGGCAGCGACAACAGGGTCATACTCGTGCTGCCACGCTACGTGCCGGCCAACAACTGGTTGGCAGAGCGCGAGCTGGCCGAGGAAGCCCTTCTGGCCCAAAGAGAGGACTCTTCCTGCGTACGGGACCCGAAGAACCTGCGCTTCTACGAAACCAAACGGCCAAACGTGCTATGTCCTGGACAGTCGGCACGTAAACCTTTCATTTTTGCGAAACGTGTTTCGTCGACTATGTAACGCTTTCGCAAAAAAAAAGGCGAACCACTAACTCGTTTGTGGCGTACCCCTATAGCTTGTGTGGACAATCGAGCTCCGCAACACTGGCGCTCAGCAGCGCGTCTTGAACTCAGCGATGCTGATACCCAATGTGCCTGAGCTCAAGATCACAGGGGGCTTCCCAAGAGGTGAGTTGAATGCACGGTGAGTTCCGCGTGCTCACGCTTCCTGCATGATAAACCACAGAGGCAACGATCCTTCCACCGGGTGGCGCGAGGATTTTTGAGATCAGGTTTTCTCCACACAAACACTATCGCTACGGGTTGTTGCGTAGTTCTCTTGTTGTGAGTGGAAGAAACTGGAGCGTGGCCCACAAGATCCAAGTAACCGTACGGACTCCAGATTACGGGCAATATCCCATCGACTGACCTCCTTGCAGGTGTCCAATGAAAATGAGCTCAAGTTGCTTGCTCCAACGTCAACTTACAAGCCAAGAGAGATCGATACGAGAGTCCGAATCATCATTCCCGCTTTCCCACCGTCCAGAGCTTCCAAGACACATTTGCACACACCAACTGAAACAAACTGGGTGGAGGCTTTGGAAGAGTACCCTATCCCAGCAAATCTCCAGGTAATATCAACTTGATACTTCTTTTCTGTAATACTGATATCCCGCAGGAGGACGTGGCGGCTCTTGGTAGATCCACTGGTCTCAATCCATGGCGTTTGCGAGACAACTACAGGTACGCTTTTCACATCTTCGCCCAAGCTAACGCTGATATTTGGGTGTACAGGGCACTACTTCACCACTTACTCTGGCTTGAAGAGGCGCAATGGGTGGTGAACATGAGGAAATACGACATAATCGAAACAACTCTGGAGCCCGTAGAAGAGTATGAGGAGAACGGCAAGGTAATCTCCTCACCTGAGCCCATATGCAAACTTTATGTACCAGGTACACTCAATCATTGCAGTTAGGAACAGGCTTATATCTGACTTGCTTCTTGCAGGCCTTGTGGAAGGAAGGCCTTCAGTGCTCCAAAATGACATTGTGTACGTGTGGGAACCAACTGACCTCAACTATGAATATGAGGTACCTAGAGCACTAGTTGTAACGTTGGGTTATTACTTACCTGATTATTAGGGCTATGTACATCGCGTTGGAAAAGATCACGTGCTCTTGATGTTATGCATCGACTTCCATCGAAGGTATACTTTCCTTCCTTCTCCAGGAAGCGGGACTCCAGTAAGTAAACATTTCCACAGATTGGCCGCGCACCCTCAGCAGAAGTTCAACGTCCGGTTTTCCTTCAGTAGAATCGACCACCGGCTGATGCACAGGGCAGTGGACAAGGCGGATATTCGTCTTGTGTGGCCCGAATCGTCAACGAGCTTCACCGAAGTTATGCGACAGCAAGCTGCCAAGAAGGAAAGAGGAAAACAAAAGAAAGAAACTTCAGCTGCCTCACCACTCTCGGCCAAAATCAAGTGGTTCGATCGCGCTATCGAAAAGAATCCAGAACAAGCCAAAGCAGTACGCACGGTTGTCAATACACATTATGGAACGGGAACTGCACCAATGCTAATCTTCGGAGCATTTGGTACTGGCAAGACTAGGTATGATCCTCATCTTGCTCCTGGAGTCAGAGAATAATCTCCTTTTACCTCTCTTTCAGGACCTTGGTAGAGGCAATCAAACAGATTCTTTGGCTTCACCCTCCAAGCACAAAAATCCTGATCTGCGCTCCATCCAATAGGTATGCTCGCCACGTGATCACGATCATCGTGTGGAGTAACACTTTTTGCAGTGCAGCAGATGTATTTACTGTAGCGCTGGCTGACTGTAAAGATATGACTCCGCAAATTCTCTTTCGCCACTATGCGTTGCACAGGTACGAAAGTATGGAAACATCACACTAGTGATTCTTGGGCCTGACTCCCCGCTTATGTAGATCTCCAGGATCTGTGCCGCTATCGGTATTCAATTTCACTTCCTTCAATGAAGAAACAGGACTTTTTGAGATGCCGCCTTTAGAAACAATGCTCTCCTACAAAGTTATCGTGACCACAGCGTAAGTTCTCTCAAAAACGATTGCATTTGATTGGCCTAACTGAGGACTACCGACAGAATGTCATCAAGCAATCTATTTGGGATCGGTGTTGGTAATAATCACTTCACTCATATCGTCTTGGACGAAGCCGCACAGATGATGGAAGCGCAAGCCTTGATTCCTCTCTCCTTGGCGAATGAACGGTCTGTTATTGTAATGGCCGGAGATCACCGGCAACTTGGTCCTCACTTGGTCTCGCCCTCCAGCCGGTTGCATAAGCTTGACCTTAGCATTATGGTACCTACAATTCCCGTCTTTCGGTGACGAGCTATAACTGTTAAATTCAGGAACGAATGTCCAATTTGCCTATCTACGCATCAAGTCCCAACCTTCGCATGGAACTGGTGAAGAACTACCGCTCTCACCCAGCCATCCTGGGCTACCCATCCGAACAATTCTACGACAGCAAGCTGTGCGCTTTGGCTGACAGGGATGCGGTGAATGAGTTGTGCAATTGGGGCAAGCTACCTAATCCCTCGTTCCCGTTTCTTTTCTATGGTATGACTACATTATCTTGCTACAAAAGAACATTCCCCTTATTAGGCCTTTGCAGGTGTGGAGGGCAAAGATATGCAAGAAGGCGACTCTCCTTCCTTCTTTAACCCACATGAAGCAATCGCGGTGGCAGAATTGATTGAAGATCTTCTACACACCAAACAGCTTTCCGAGTATGACATCGGCGTTATCTCTCCTTTTCGAAAGCAGATACAAAAGATTCGACAAGTGCTACGCTCACGAGGATTATGGTACTCTTGCCAATAGAAGAAATCATTCTGTACTCACCGAATGTGCTTGTGTTTAGGAACGTCCAAGTCAACAGTGTGAACGAAATGCAAGGCAAGGAGAGGAAGGCGATCTTTATATCCACTGTCAGGGCATCTCACGCGTGGCAGAATCAAGACAGGCTGCATGGCGTGGGATTCTTGGGAGATGTGCGACGCCTCAACACCGCCATCACACGAGCTCGGTGCTTGCTGGTCACTGTGGGAGACCCTTACGCGCTTTATCAGGTCACACAGGCCCTCCATACCAGAACATTCGGAAACCTTACTGACTTCCATCACAGGACAAGCACTGGAGAGCACTCATTGCTGTAGCAAGAATAGCTCATACATCGGCCCTTCGCTGGGGCAGGACTATATGAAGGCGAGGGCAGAACAAGAGAAGGAAGAGACAAAACAAAGGGCGATTCGTCAACAGGAGAAACGGCAAACTTCCTCGCCCGTATCAACACTTGCGCCAGTGCAACCGACGGTTTCGCTGAAGCATGCTCCTGTGACAGCGCCAGATACATCCGCGCTTGCGCCTCCCTCGACATTGACCGCTTCGGCTGAGCCTGCATCTTGCCCAGGAAAGTCTTCCCCTGCTTCTGCGCTTGCTTCTCACTCGGCAGCAGTATCGGCCTCAGATCCATCGGCACCTGCACCTGAGTCAGCACCGGAGCCAACCCCCAATATCCTCTCTTTGCCGTCCTTGGCATCAGTTTCTACTCCTTCCCCTTCTGCTCCCCCATATCCGTCACCTCCCCTCATTCCGCCAGCGACTACACCCGCACCAACACACCAAATGGCTTATCCGCCGCCTCCGCAGATGCTGCATCCGGCTGTTGCGCAGTACGCTTACTTCCAATCTGTTCTGGCATCCATCAACCAACCGCAACCCACCGGTACATCAATCAGGCCCTGTTTTTCAAATTTGAAGGCAAGCATTGCTAACTCCTTCAAGATGGGCAATCTGCTGCGCAGCAAGTTGGCATGCCTTTCCCTCCGGCGTATCACCCCTTTGGCTTCCCTGTGTGGAATCTTCCTCCAAGTCCACATGGTATTGGTGGAATGGCAGTATCACCCCATACGCCTGTACCTGCTGCTGTAGTACCGAGCCCTTCCGAGACAGCGCCTGTTGCGACAAATCTGCCTGCTCCGACAGCTACTCTTCGTACTGCCCAGACATGGGAACAAGAGGATCAGCTGACGTCTGCCACTGCCCTTCCACACTTAGACGATGACGAAGACGCGAAAGGCGAGTACACCACGCTATTCAAGCTCGAAGAAGTAGAGGTCGTACTGGTCAACAAGACCTTATCGCATTACCCACCGGTGCTCGTCGAGAAGGAAGAGTACAGCATGACTGTACAGATCTCCATCTTTGGCCTCTCTGCCAAGGTCCAGCGTCAGGACCGGCTTTACTACATCAGCTTATACGATAGTGAGGAGGCAAAGAGTGCTCTGTTCAAAGTGGATGCCCTGCATCCTCTACCTTCCACAACCAGAGGTACCTCACATGAACCCCACCAAGATGTGGAGCACTCACTCATTCTTGGCTTGTAGAAAAGCAAGGAAGAGGGAAGAACAAGCGACCCGGAGAACGCGCGCGACTGATCGTTGCGGTGCCGCTGTTATTCGAGCAGTCTCTCACGGAGCTGGTGGAGGGCAAGACCCTGCTCACCATCACGATGAAGCAATCGCTGCCCGGGGCTCGCACGCCTGTGACCACCAAGAAGACCGCGCTCATTTGATCTGGTGGAATGTCATCACGCAAGTGAAGCAGAAGATTGGAGAGACTAAAGAGTTCAGCTTGTTGCGATGAACATAGAGTGGTCGAGGCCGGAAATGATGCGAAGTACACGCTTCTCTGCCAGGGCGCGGACAAGAGTCGGCGTCAACACTGGCGCCTCACTGCCCAACCCGAGCCGTCCAGCGCCGTTGAAGCCCCATGCGTACACCTTGCCTGACTCTGGAATGATCATCACCACCACATCATCAGGAAGGAGGTTGTGAGCAAGACTAAGTGACACAGAAGTCAAGGAGAGGCATGACAGGTTACCTGTAAGCGCGAAAGAATGGCCGCCACCAGCAGCCACAGCGGTCACCCCTGCCGCGGGTCCGAGCGCCGCAACTGGGGTTGGAGTCCCGTAGTCTTCGGTGTTGCCATGACCCAACCGCCCATCTTGGCCCCATCCCCAGCTCCACACTTGACCATCCTCTGCACACACACGCAGAGACGCACACAAGCTTGATGAGCGAGACTGGCCAGGAGCAGAGACGCGATGAAGGTACTAGTAAGGGCTAGCATATGAGCTCCTCCTGCGGCGACTTCCTTGACCTCATTCAGCGAGACGAGTGAGGGCGCTAGACAGAGCCCTCGATCTCCGTGACCCAGCTGGCCAGCCTCACCGTTTCCAAAGGTAAATAGCTGCCCCTTCGAGGTGAGCAAGCAGGTGAAGTCAGTTCCGCAAACCACACGAGAGACTCCCTCTCCTGCATGCACACAAGCGACTTTGGTAAGCTGCATTGCTTAGACACTTCATGGACAAGAAGGTATCCCATACCTCTAATGCTGGTTATCTCCTTCGGTTTGAACTCATCTTCAGTGTTGTCGTGACCCAGCTGGCCGTCAACGTTGTACCCCCACGACCAAACTCTTCCGTCTTCCGACACCGCAACGGAGTGATCCAACCCACAGGCTATATCAACTGGTCGATCGAGAATCATCGACAAGTATTAGTAGATCATCATCAGGGGAAGATTCAAGGCTGGTTCTGGACCCTACCGATCTTCTTGTCACGCAACAGTTCGAGCCGTACAGGTAAGAACTGCGTCTCATCGTTCCCGAGACCTGGCTGACCAAACTCGCCTGAGCCCCACACGAATACTTCAGCGTTCTCTGTTGTGGCAACACGCAACGAAGAGGTAAGTTGTCTTATCCTTCCTGCCCTTCACACAAGCGCAGACACTGCTCGTTCTGATTCAGAAGAAGGTGTACTGGAGAGTGCAATGCCGTGCTGACGACCCACCCGGATCTTCACAAAATGCAGACTCCGCGTGGGCTCGCATAGAGTTGGATAGACGATGAACTTATCACGACGCATCGGGTGCAGCACGGAAGGTCCGCTCGTGCCCCAGCTGTACACCTCATGCTTGGCTGTTCATCACATCGAAGGCACATGCCAACATTCAATCAGCAGGTAAGAGAGATCATCAAGGCATTCAGACCCGCCGTCTGGAGACGATCAGAGTCGCGAGTGTGTAGTAAGTGGGTGTACTTGTCAGGAGGAAGTTCTGGTTGCAGCCTGCGGCAGCGTCAAGATAGACGCCATCGAACGGGGCATCCTGCACCGGCGTCGGCACCGTGCGCGTCTCAAGATCGCCTTGCCCAAGCTGCGCTCCCTGGTTCATTCCGCAAGTGTACACGACCTGACCAGCTGTCCATCAAAATGGACATTTATTTAAAAATTACTCATAAATAACACTAAAATAAATAGTTAATGCTTTTTAATAAGTATTGATATAAATTAAAAATTTCAAAAAGAAAGAAAACTTACGCTTGGGTGTTCGCTCGGGCTGGATGCCGTAGCACCTCCGGAGGCCGCCGGCAGTGATAAGTCTGCCCGGTGCAGTGGCCAGCCGGACAAACGGCATAAATCCTGCATGCGCAGCACGTTGCCTCATCTTGAGCAAGGAGGAATTCTTCAAATAATTTTGGTTGTGCGAAACACATTTCAAACGGACCGAATTTTTTTAGAAACGCAACTTTCCGAAATTGAACAACAGTTTACAAAACATGCAATCTCGTAATAGAAATCATTCCCAATTTCATCTCATCCCCGGAGGCAGCAAACCATCAACAAAAAGATGGGTCGACAAAGGAGGAAGAGGCAACATAAGGACAAGTTCCACGCCAAGGTCAATTCCACCAAACGTCGAACGAAAGGTATTAACCTCCATCTTCCCACATCTTTTTAAATACAATCGCCTGTTAACTGTCAATTATTTGATTATCTTGTTAGGAATCATGACTATGCCCATAGAATTGGCAAGGATGAATTTATAAGATTTTTTATTAAAAAGAGATTTGCATCTAACCTCAGTTCTTTTCTGTAAACACAGATTTGGACCAGGTGCGTCCCGGGCAATACAGAGAGTAGTTGCTCAGACAAAGAGGTTGTCTTCCCAGTACTGTACTCACATGCGTTCCCCACCACTTGCTTGTGCTTGTTGTTGTCTACCTGCAGATCTACAGCGAGATCAAACAGGGCAAGGTGCGAACACCTCTGGACCTGGACCTGCCTGCTGGTGGCCAGATCATCTGCGTACATTGCGCGTACGGCTGTCCCATTCAATCGAAGCATTGCAGATAAAATGGGGAAGTCCGTGATCACGGTGACTGATACATCGTTGACCTTGAATGCAGGCGCTACTTCATCGATGAGCATGCGCTGAAGGAGCACTTCAAGACAAAGGCGCACAAGAAGAGGTAACCTGCCCTCCTTGTACCTGCATCAGTATTGATATCGTTACTTACCCTGTGCCGGTTTGTAGGGTAAAGACGCTAACGAGTGGAGTTGAACCCTACGCCGGTCCGGAGCAAGACGGCCAAGTTCTGATCGACAACGGTCCCAAGTTGAATCGGAATCTCGATGTAAAGGAGGAGGACGATGCTGCCCTCGCTCAATAAACACTTAAGTCTCCTCATCCATACTTGCAACCACACACTCAGTCGCACCCTTGCCCTGTCCTTCCCGCGTGTCTTGCATTCCAGCCAACCCACAATCGTAGGAGCTTTCCCAACCTTGTGGAATAAGTATTAGTGCAACTTCTGGGTCGCCGAGTAAGGCGCTTATCTTTAGTATCTGAGTTACTTCGTTTACTCAAACAGTCTTAAGAGGCAAGGTATTCCCTTGCCTATGACTAGATAGTTAACACTTCTCAACTCGGTACGCTGTCGCCGGCTCCTGTTTTTGTTGTTTGGGGGTCATCAACCTTCACTGCTGGTTTCTTGTGCAGGTAGCATGCCTGATGACAATTCCTCCACAAGCAAAACATGTGCCTTAGCATGGCTCTTTTGGTTCGCTGGTGGAAAGAGAAGAGAAGCAAGAAGTAAATGTTCATTAAGTCAGTAGCCCTGGTTGGGAGGGACAAAAGGGAGGGACAAAAGGATACAGCACGGCGGATTCCCGGGTGGTCGCCCACCCCAGTACTAACGCCGCCTGGCGCAGCTTAACTTCGCTGTTCGGATGGGAAGCGGTGCTTTCTGCGCAGTATGGCCGTATCCAACAGTGAAGGCAACATGTTGACAGATGATGGAGAACTACGGCATTACCAAGTGATCCTGACCTCCTTATAGTGTTCAGTTCAGCACTATGGAGACGAAGTAGGTGACCTGGTATGTGACATCAGGTGCCTATATACATTGATCTACGTTTCCCAACAGGAAAGATAGGCATGAGCCAAGCATCCTCGGAGGACTACGGAGTTAGATCGAAAGAAAAACATTTTCCTAATCATTTCTTCAGGCACTTTCGGCGCCAAAATCAAAAACTGAAATCAAAAGAAAGGAGCATCAAAAGGAAGCCAATTTTGTAGAAGGGGGGTTCGGGGACGAGATGTCGAGCGAGAGGCCCAACTACGTCCTCAAGTACACGTTGCAGGGCCACAAGAAGGCCCTCTCCAGCGTCAAATTTTCGCACGATGGCAACAAGCTCGCCAGTGCCTGTACTTGGCGCCTCCCCTCTCCCGTGTCGCGGGCAACAATTTTATTTTTTCCTTCTCATTTTTTTTCTGGATGGGAAAATTCGTCAATCCACATGCGAGATTATTAATTTCTTTAAAATTTAGAAAAAATTGGAAAAGCCCAAAAACTAATTAATTCTCAATTTTTTCTACAGCTGCTGACAAAACGATCAAGATATGGAACGCCCTTGATGGACGGTTCGAGCAGACGCTGGAGGACAAAAGCAAAGTACTACGACTTTATATTTATATTTATTTAATATTTATCATTTTTATTGAATATTTCAAGATCATTTTTTAAGATCCATTATTTCTTTTTGTAATGGAAAAGCATTAGCTGAAAAATATTGACTGCTGGCTGACAGGGCATCTCGGACGTATCGTGGTCGTCCGATTCGAGATACCTCTGTTCGGGCTCTGATGACGCCAAGGTGAGGATATGGGACGTGGAAGCGGTACGTGTTTCGTCTGCTCTAGATGAAAGGTTGTGGTCGCATGCATGTGCTGACGACGACAATGACGATGATGATGATGATGATGATGATGATGATGATGATGATGATGATGATGGTGCTGATATTACGATGCTACAGGGGAAGTGTCTACGAAAGCTAGAGGGACATACAAGTTATGTATTTTGTGTAAATTTCAATCCACAATCCAACC
Source organism: Acanthamoeba royreba (assembly GCA_000826365.1). Lineage (NCBI taxonomy): Eukaryota > Discosea > Longamoebia > Acanthamoebidae > Acanthamoeba > Acanthamoeba royreba. The sequence continues at coordinate 46,534 of CDEZ01023948.1, forward strand.
TGATCGTCAGCGGTTCTTTTGATGAAAACGTGCGAATATGGGACGTGCGAGAAGGTATGGAAACTGGTCCTTCTTTTGGGTGGTGGTGGAAGAGCTGCTTAAGTGAATGCTTGCTCACACAGGCAAGTGCCTCAAGACGCTGCCGGCTCACTCCGATCCAGTCACATCAGTTCACTTCAACAGAGATGGCACGCTCATCGTGTCTAGCAGTTATGACGGCCTATGGTAAGATTATTTCACAGATATTCCCTTTCTAAAGTAACTTGGCTGACTGTCGAAATGCAGCCGTATATGGGACACAGCGACTGGCCAGTGCCTCAAAACACTTATTGATGAAGACAATCCTCCAGTGTACAGACCCTACTCTTTCCAGATGTTTCGTTGTGGGATCCTAACTTACACCTCTCTCTTCTCTGGACGGTCAGTTCCTTTGTCAAGTTCTCGCCAAACGGAAAATTCATTCTCGTAGGCACTCTCAACCATACCATATCGTTATGGAACTACTCCACTGGAAAGTGCCTTAAGAGCTACACCGGTCACGTCAACGAGAAATACTGCATCTTCTCCAGCTTCTCGGTCACAGGTGGCAAGTGGATTGTTTCCGGTACGGTCATACAGGCTGCTTCATCCTCAACTTTAAAGTTTATGCAACTTCCGCGACTCACGAGACGAAACTGTGCAGGATCGGAGGATCACAAGATTTATCTATGGAATCTGCAAACAAAGGAGATAGTGCAGAAGCTGGAAGGACACAAAGGCACGTTCCCTCTTCAACTCAAGTCACCCCGCTTTATGACGGAAAGGGCTAACGGTATTGCATGAACAGACGTGGTGCTCGGCATTGACTGCCACCCAACAGAAAATATCATAGCCTCAGCAGGGCTGGAGAACGACAAAACGGTCAAGCTGTGGAAGCACTGTGAGCCCAAGTCTTGACACACGTGGTCAAAACAATAAGCACGCCCCTGCGCCCTCTTTTTGAGATCAATAAAGATACACATAAAATCAAGACTCACATGAGGCAGAGTAAGAGATTCTCTTCACTTACAGTACCTCAGCTGAACCTAGAAAAGGCCTTCTCTTCCATTCAAGGGAATAGACGTTTTAGCTCCGAGCTTGCGTATTCCCAGACCAGGCCTGCGGCCGTTTTGGTACTGCTCGTTTCAACAGGTGCCTTAGCTCGCCTTCCCTTCCCGCGACGTCTTCTCGGGTTATCTTGACTGTCATCATCATCATCGAAGTCGTCGCCGAAGTCGAACCCGCTACGGTGCGGACGCTTGGTCTTCTTGACTGTCACCTCCGCCCATTTATCAACCCTCCCGTCCTTCAGGATCTCAAAGGCCAGTCCCTCCTGCTGGCATAGGAGGGCCAGATGAAGGCAGTTGAAGTTGAGCCACACGGTACTGCTCCCACCAGAGCCCGCATGCCCGTCATAGCTGTGTTCACTGGTGTGACTGGCTCCGATGATGCTAGGATCAGCGCCAAGTTTGAGCAGATCGTCGAACAGTCTCCGCACGACAGGCATCGCTGTCTCTTGCCCCAGAGCGATCAACATCAAGGCAAGCGGCGTGGCGCGCTCCGTTGTGGTCGACGACGACGCGCCATTGTCGGGGCTCATCTTCCCTGATTCGGATTGTATCCTGATGATGACGAACTAGATTCAGTACTGCGCGCTGTGCTCGCTTCCAACTCCCAACAAGCATAAGGCACGTACATTCTCACGGGCTCATTAATGTTACTACCTGCACGAGACGCGCTGGCCAAGAGGAGCGAGTAGAGCGTCTTGATGAGCCGCTGAGTTTCCTCTCTCTTCTCCACAGAGGCCCTGCCGCCAGGGTGAGGGGCCAACCTCTGGCCCGGAAGCTGAAACATGGCCATGTGGCAGACGGTAGCATCCTTGTACGTCTCGCTTTCCGAACTGCAATGTGAATGCGACGAGTTGTGGAGGCGACTTGCTGTGAGCCACGGGTTGGCGTTGGCCTGCAGGAGCCGCACGGCCAGCGGATAGTCCTTGAGCAGCATGGCAAGGTGAAGCGGTGTCGCGTTCGTAAGATCGAGGTCGTTACTGCGCTCCCTCATGAAGAAGTGTTCGGATGGTGCGTGGATGGTACTTCGGGAGAGTGATCCCAGCACCACGTTCGGATCGGCTCCAACGCGAAGCAGCTCTTTGACGAGATCAGCATCCGACATGAGGACGGCGATGTGCAGAAGCGTAACCGACTTGCCTTCGAACCTGAAGGAGAGCATCTCGCTGCTGCATTCCCCATCGAACGGCTGATTGATGAGCTCTGCCGTCATGTGCTTCTTTGCCACCTGCCGATCGTTCACAAGCGTACACCCCCGCATTAGTCCTGATGACTCACCAACAGCATCAATGGGATGATTCTGATCAGACTGACAACACACTGACGAAGTCTTCCTCTCCTTCTTTCCACTTCAGGCATTCCTTCTTCTTCTTCTTCCTCTTCTTCTTCTTCTGCATGACCATCACAAGTTAACAACAATGGATGGATGCGGTACCTTAAGCCTTTCTTCAGATGACTTACTAGAGATCAGCGTGGCAAAGAGCTTATTCCTCTTCTTCGTCTTCATCGTCTTGGCTGGATTGATGACTTTCTGGGTCAATGTCGGTGCCAGGACCATCTCGTGGGACGCCCCATCGCCGCGGAAGGAGAGCTCATGCTTGAGCGTCACTACCGGCGACGATTCGCCCTTGAGCGTCACTTCCATCACCACCTCGAAGGTACCCCATCCTCTGCAACATTTTTTTTTCAAAACAAAAGAATCATTTAAATATCATCGATTCGACTGACAAATGACAAAAATAACATAAATATTCACTACGCATTATTTAAAATTGAAAATAAATATAAAATTCAAGATACCGACGAGTGAGTTCAAAGGGAGGTTGAGTGCAGGTGACGACGGACGGAGAGAAGGTCGGGTGGAGCTTGAAGGTGACCTGCTCGATGCCCTCGCCGCTGAGCCAACCCTCACCCTCCTGCTTCACAAAGGCGGTCCACTCGTGCTTGTTGCTCTTCTTCTTCTTCACCTCTCCATCATCGTCTCCCTTCTTGTTCTTCTCAGGAAGCAGGCGATGTCGGTTCCCATAGACCAACACTCGCTGCTGCGTGTCAGGTCTCTCCGCTTCCATGTTCCTTGACTTGCTGTTGGTGACGATGGGTTCGTGACTGACTCTCTGTGAGTGCAGGTGTTACGCTTACTTAACCTTAACCTATATCTGTTCACCGAAGATCTATGGTTGCCGCGCAACCCTCAAACAAGAGATGAGAGATGGAAGGACTGAAGAAGGTAGTATCGTGCTTGGGCAGATAGCGCTACTCATTCCGCTAGAGACACTGACGCAGCCAGATCTCTTTGCCTTGAAGCCCACAGGAAGCAATGCCGGCAGGCCAGTATGTGGCCAGATAATCTTTACTTCCGTGGACCTGCCTTGCCGACCACAACACCGACCCGACGGGACAAAGTTGGCGAAGACGATGCTCGTCCTCCGGAGCCCGCGATGGCCTCCGGATTGTCGGGCATTGGTACGGCGTTAGCGCCTGATTTCCAGGTAAGGAATTCTGCACCGCCTTTTCTACCCGGAGCACTTCGGCGCCATACTGTACGTACAGAGTACGGACACAACACTTGGTGTCATCATGGACGAAGTGACGCCTCTTATCGCTCTTCTACCTCCTCCATCATCTGCTGAACCACAACAACGACATCGGCATGGCCAGGGCAAGCATCGGCGGAAAGGGCTGCTAGGGCTGTTCTCCTTCGGCAACAAACCGCTGCGAGCTGCCGAAGAGAGCACGGGCATCGACGCGCTGCCCAACGAGCTTCTCATGGAAGTGTTCCGGTACTTCACGGACGAGGAGCTTATGCACGTCCGCTCCGTCAACCATCGGTGGTACACGTTGGTCATGCAGGCCAGCCCACAGGTCTCTGCCTGGCACAGGGCCCACAAGGCGGACTTCGATGCCATGCTGCGGCGGCGACTCAAGTTCTGGGCGGTGGGCATCTTTATCTGTCTAATCCTCCTCGGCTTGATATCTGCTGTCCTCTTGCCCCTTGCTCTCACTGCGCAAATGTAAAATAAATTTTAACTCCGACAATCGCTGGCATTACACTGTTTCTCCACACAGGTTTTGTGCTCTTGGAGGTTTTATCCTCTGGGGACTTAAGACAACCGACTCACCAATCAAAGAATGTGCACTACATGACATATCCCTTGACTGAAAGTAACACCTTGAGTGCTTCTGTTCACCGAGCTGAGGATGGTGACGCACTCTCTACTGAGCGTGACTCTTCTTGCACTCCTCTTCGCGTCGTCGGTGGGGGCAGTGGTGCTCACTCCCACGAGCGGCGGCTCCATCACCGACTCGGACGGCGCCGTGTGGAGCCTGGATGCCAGCGGCAACGTCCTCCGCAACGGCCAGGCAGTGCCCGGGGGCAGCGGCACAGCGGCCCTCACCCAGACCATGTGGGCGCAGGACGCCGCCTCGGGCGGATGGTACTTCTGGAACGGACTCCAGTGGGTCGCCTCGTCCCTGGCGCCTTTAGCTCCGAGTTCGTCGCCCAGCTCGACTCCGACCCGCTCGCCCACGCGCAGCCCAACACGCACGCCGACGCGCAGTCCGACGCCGTCAGCAGCTACAACTCCGACGACATTCGCTGATGAGTTCGACAGCTTGTCGCTGTACAACTGGCGCAATCCTTCGGCCGGCGGCAAGTGGAAACCGGCGAGCTGGTACTCACCCAACGACGACGGGTACGCGGTGAACGACGGGTGGATGGTGAACCCTTTCAACCCGGCCACGCCGTACTCGTCCCTCTACACGGCGTCGGGAGGCGTGGCCAAGCTGGGAATGCAGACCAACACGAATTGCGGATCGGCATGCGAGAATAAGCCCTACCTGACGTCGCAGATGCTCACGCAGGGCTTTGCCCAGCTTCACGGCTACTTCGAGGCACGCATAGCGGTGCCTCAGGTGGCGGGGACGGGCTTCGCGTTCTGGCTGATGAGTGCTTCCTCATGGCCGCCTGAGATCGACGTTGTCGAGATCGTGTCGGTACAGGGGAATCCTGCCATCGCGGCGCAGACGGTGTGGGACGTGGCCACCAGCAGTCCCTCGGGTCAGTGCTACTCGTACGACACGTACCCCAACTACAACGCCACACAGTTCCATACCTACGGCGTTGACTGGACGGCGTCGACGGTGACCTTTTACATCGATCGCGTGGCACGCTGCAGCTTCTCCACGCCTGCAGGATACACGCAGCCAATGTTCCCCATCCTGTCGGCTGAGCAGGGGGGAAGCTGGTCAGGCCCGATCCCCAGCGGAGCCACGCTGGGTCCGATGCAAGTGGACTACGTGCGAGTGTGGGCAAACAGACCGTTCTAACTCTGCGTGAAGCAGCGATCCCCTGTCGTGTAGATTGAATGTTTTAACTCCTATTCAGAATGTTTTAGGTTACCGCTAGATTCATCTTCCTGTAATCACAATAAAGAACAGGAAAGAACAGCTATCTGGTAGGTAATGGGTACAAGTATCTCAAAACATTCCTTTGTGGCTGGTGAGCGTTTCTCACCTTTCCTTTGCATGCGACAGCTGAGTGAATGACGATCAACTAAAGTTCGTCTGCTTTTTCATCATCAGCAACATTCACCACAAATCATATGCATATCAGTGACAAGACGTTAAGAAAGGATGGCAGAAGAAGAGGCAGTGGTGGTGCGGGTGGGACGATGGCGAGTGTGGCTGCGCGCAGAAGAGTCCTTAGAGGCGCGCGGTCAGGCAGTGTCCCTTCTTCACGTGCGGCTGCTGACGCCTCCACGTCGGCGCCACGTGCGCCTCCTCCACGGCAGCGTTGTGGAGGACAAGGCAATTTCCTTCTTTAATTTTTTATTCAAAGATTCTATTTCTAATAATAAAAATAACCAAATATCACGATAATATGATATTATTCTGATTCTTATTCTTATTATTATATTATTATTATTATTTCATATAAATAGAAATAATAAATATAAATGCACCTATTTTAATAAACCATTTTGAAAATTATGTTTTTTGCTTAATATAGATAATCAAAAATGTATTTTTGGGTTAGGGTTGGGAGGGCATACTGCAGGCGAGTACAGATGACATCAGCGATGACGAACAGGCAGAGTATGCGGAGATCACCAGCATGCAAGACTCCACAGAGCAAGAGAAGAAGGAGGAGAAGGAGGAGGTGAAGGAGGAGAAGAAGCAGAAGCGAGAGAGGAGGAGACGAAAGGACTCGGACGGGAAACATGAGGATGACCGATCTCGATCAAGATCACGAAGGCTTGAAGAAGGTCAGGACGGTGCTGGTTCACAAACGGAACGAAGAAAGCGGCATGGTGATGATCATCACAAGCGGCATCACAGACATCATCGACATCATCGCCACCGCGAGAGGGAGAGAAGGAAGAGTGAAGATCATCACGCAGTCCGAGAGAAGGAAGAAGAACAGAACCGTACTCCCGATCTGGTCTCGGTTGAGCTGCCGCCACCCGTGCAGACCGTTCCATCACTGCCACGAGTCATCGAGGATGAATGCTTGCCTTCGCTGGCCACGCTGTGCATTAACTCTGGTATCATCGTACACATTTGCGCGCGTTAGTGTGAACTTGATTGACAATTCAGCCTATACATTCACTCCAGTCACACGCCATCTGGGATGCGTCGAAAGCTTGACGGGCATACCGATCGACATACGCCAGCAAATGCTGCGCACTTTACTGCACCAGAGAGGTCACCTGCGGCAATCCTTAGAATGGAACGAAGATGAGGATGGAAACATGACCAAGGATGATGCTGGTACCGCTTCCGCTCGCTTGCTGGTTGCTGAAGGGTAGGGTCTTGAGCTGAAGTTCTGCTGGCCAGCCGCACCGCTGCGCAAGGCCAAAGCACAGAACCGAGAGGATGAACGAGAAGACATGCTTGAAGCCATGCTAAAGCTGGGAACCACCGAGATGTCCGAGGATGAGTTTGTAAAAATGATGGAAGTGTACAGCGCGACCCGCAGGCGGAGGACAATCGAGAACATCTACAGACCAGTCGCACGTGATGACTAGCTGAGCTTCAGGGCTAACTGAGTCCCGCTCTCAAGATGATGGAAGTCAATGAAGAGAATTGAGTAACTGCCATTCATAAACATCATCTAATCACAAAAACTCAATCGGGTGGCGATAGCAAACTCAGTCCTCTCCAAATAGCGAGACCTTCTCATCGTACCACCAGGTTTTCACCGTTCCATCATCTCCACAGCTGTCATCAATGACGTTAGAAGGAGGAGAGTACAAGTGAGCAAGAGATGTACCTTGCCAGCAAAGATTGGTGTGGGTTCCATGTCGTGGTGTACACAGTTCCAGTGTGTCCTTTCAGCGTCTGAAGCAAATCGCCAGTCATGATGTCCCAGATGTAAACCATTTCGTCCTAAGCCCAACATCAGCATGCATTCTTGGCCATGGTCGAGTGATTTATACCTCTGATGCACCAACGATTAGTGATTCGTTGGGTCCGAACGAAGCACGAAGGAAGTTCTTGGATGTGTTTTGATGGCCCTTGAATCTCCTGATGGGTCGAGCCTGTCACAGGTATAGTCGTGTTATGGAAGCCCCATACAATTGACAAAAAGAACAGAGACGTACCGTTCGTACATCCCAGAGACGGTTCGAATTGTCTTTGGAGGAGGTAAGCAGCAAGGACCCATTCTGACTCATCGCCACAGAAGTCACCTCACTGACAAATAGAACAAGACGTTAGGCTCAATGTACATTAGGTAGGTTTGGAACACAGAGAGACAATACCCAAGGTATGTGCTATACGTCTTGATGCAAAGACCCGACGTGATATCCCAGAACTTAACTGTATTGTCCTTGGAGCCTGAAATGATGAGATTTCCGTAGGGATTGAAAATGACATGCGACACCGACGCGCTGTGTCCGATAAACTTCTTCATCAGCTGGCCCGTGCGAACGTCCCATAGATTGACGTCCCTATCATAGCCACCGGTCGCAATGTGATTCTGAGAGGACGCCGTCAGTTCATCTGGAGGTGGAAGAATTGAAGGAAATGAGAGTACCTCGCCTGGATGGAAGTGCACTGTGTACACATCACCCTCATGGCCCTTGAAGGTCTTGGTGTTCACAACAGCCTGCCTGCCTAGATCCCACAGCTGCAGATTGTACAACATAAGAGGGCGATGAAAAGAGAGGAAGGCTTTGCAATGGGCGTAGTACCTTGGCCGTGGCATCACCGGATGCCGAGGCAAGGTAGAGGCCTGAAGGCGCCGAGGATACATCCCACACACGTGACGCATGTCCATGAAGTGTATGCAAGCATGTGCCCGTGTCCGCTTCCCAAATCTTGATCGTGCAATCACTGATATCACATGTATAGTTAAGCTTGCGTTTCGATTCCGATTAATGAATCGTCATAGGTACCCAGAACCGGAGGCAAGCGTCAAGCCTTCTTCTCCCACAAACTCAACGCATTTCACATTCGCCGTGTGTCCGGTGAGCGTATTCTTCAGGGCGTTCGGAAGGAGGAATGGGCTGTAGTCTTCAAGAAGGCTGAATGTATACATAACGGACAACATTAGAAAGGTGATCACTGACACAGGCAATTCCAGAAGCTAACGTACGTGTTGACTTTAGGTGCCACCTTAGGATGATAGCGACTGAATTCCATCTGATAGGCCACTGCCTGTCGCAGCAGATGCAAAAGGCGGTCTGGCGGCAAGTCGACCGTGTGGCCCCCCTGAGAGAAACGACCCGTTTAGTGGATACAGCAACTCAGCTCCATCCTTGTGGAATTACACACCTGACCCAAACGTCGATTCTCCAAGTGGAACATCGCTTCGAACTGCTCGACAACATTCTCTCTGTCATACGATCGTGAGAAAGACAATCGTTTGCCAAACTTATCAGTGTTATCAGTACCTCGAGTTACCCTTGGCGCCGTCCCAGTTTTTGAACGAGGGAGCATCTTGGATGTTCTTACACGTGAGCAGGAAGCACAAGTCCTTGAACTCCTCAGGACTTCCGGCATATCGCTCAAGAGGCTTGAGTCGCTTTGTCAGATGTGTGAACGCCTGAATGTAACGAGCGAGAGAAGGTAAGGCCTCAACAGATCCTCATCTGATGAACTTGTCGTACCCTTTGATATTCCTGCTTCTCCAGAAGCTCAAGATACTGCTGCTTGTACACAGCGTACATGAACGCTTTCTGATTCTTGAACGTGGTCTTAGTCATCAGCTTCTCGACTTCATTCCAATCACCCTCTACAAAACCGGACGTGAGAAGGTTCCTCAAAAGCAAGCTGCGCTATCGGCATTCATCAAAGAGCACAGTACCGAGTATAGCCTTACGCATGGCCTTGAGCTGGGCCCGCTGTTCGAGCTCTTCATACATCTTGACGTTGGCCTCATCCTGAATGGTGAGTGCTGACGCGGTGTAGCCGCTGTCTTGCAGGTACTGCACGATCATGCATATGATATCCTGCATTCACCGCATCACACCGCAGTCACACACGATCATCTCAGCTTTTCCCATCGAGCATTCCCGCATTCAATCCATCTCCATCGCATGAAGCGAGTGAAGCACCTCGCGGATCTGAGTATCGTTCGGATCGAATATCTCATCCTCTCGGAGGATGCGCTTCTTCTGAAGGCCCACATGTTCGCAGTTGGCCAGCCGCTTGCTGATGCTCTGCAACACTTCCGAGCGATCGTCCTTGCTCCGCAGCGAGCTCGACGCTGCGGCCTCCGCTCCGCTGCTACCGGGCGCAGGCTTACTCTCCGATGACTCCCGCAGCTGCGAAACCGTTGTGTTAAAAAAATGATTTATGAAAATATGCTATGGGGTTTTTTATTGATCGATTTACTGATCTTATTATGGCACTATCTACAATCAAATAAAATAATGAAAAAATAAAGAAATATGGAAGTGCTTCCATAAATAATTAAAGGCTATGATTTGGATTCAACAATTAATTTAAAAGGGAAAACCAGTAGCATTTACCATTTTAACAGTGTGCGACGCCAGACCTTCTTTGACGTGCCACCAGATGATTAGATGTGTGGAGATTATGAAACATAAGTCATGTTTCCGAGATTTCGAAACGTTTTGTAAACGTTTACAAAACGCTTTTGGATAAGGACGGAGAAATTCTATTTTCATTTCTTTTCTTTTTTCCTGTACACGAAGGAAGATGATGAAAGAGGAGACGTGGTTCGATGGCTCATCGGCCGCTGGCGATGTGGCCATCGATGTCGGGGGCGTTGGGGGTCTTCATGAACGGGGAGGGATGGGATCTCGTAGCACATCATCCTCATCCTCATCATCGTCCACATCTCCTCTGGGTGGTCTGGAGAACAAGATCGCCTACGAGGTGGCGGGCCAGATGCTGAAGCAGGCTCAGACCCAGGCGGGCGGATTCTTCAATCTCTACGCCAATCTGGAGCTCATCAAGCCCTACTTCGATGTCGAGCTATCCACGGTCCTCAGGCGAATCAAGATGTCCTTTGTCCCGCGCGGCTTCCTGCCCGGCGGTGCCACCGGTGTCCTGCCATCATCGATGGGCGATGTCGATGGGGCCTCGCCCGACCTCTACGGGCCGACCATGCTGGTGTTCACCCTCGTCGCTGTGCTGCTACTCGGGATGAAGCTCAGCCACAAGACCGTCGAAGAGGGCACCCTCATGGGCTCCTCATTCGGCGTCTGCTTCTCGTACTTTCTTCCCTCTCCATCCCCCCTTCCCTTTCCTCAATTCATTTCTATGTAATGTAGCGCTACACGATTTTATTTTCCTTTATTTTTATAGAAACATTTTATTCTTTTTATTCTTTTTATTTATTTTAGAATGTGGGCCTCCATAGTTTGCTTTTTCCTATAATAGAGATAAAAATAAAAATAAAATATTAAGACGTATTCTTTTTGTGTGGTGCTAACACGGCAGCTTTTACATGCATAGGTACTGGCTGGTGTCATCATTGGGGATTCGGTTCGAAGCGTACCTGTTCGGGATGACGATGACGATGCTCGATGCGCTGTCAGTGGCGGGCTACGGGCTGAGCGGGTACTGCGTGGCCCTCCTGCTGCACTACCTCCTCCATCCGATCTCGCCGGCCTTCTCGACGCTGGCGCTCATTGGATTCGGCGGTGCGTCGGCGCTCACGCTGGCGGGCATCTTCTGGGGCGGGCTTCGCCAACGCGACCCGGTGAAGGCCTCCATCGGTGCCGCCAGCGTCGGTTCGGTCCACTTCCTCTTCCTCCTCTACCTTCGCTTCTTCTACGCCTCCCTCTACAACGCTGCCGTGGAAGCCTTCTGATGATGATCAGTTGCGAGCACCTCGGTTGGCGACAACACTCTGATGTTGATGATTTGTGGATAAGAACTAATGGATGGACGAGGATACGAACGAGCGGTGGAGAGTGCGTAGAGGGCACACCGACAACGCGAAGAGAACCCATGCATCTATGACGATCGGTGAAGAAATAGAGTGTAGAGACGCGATCAATCACATCATCACTTTGTTGCGATGGTAAGATCGCGATGGGTGCGCCACCATCACGAGTACCATCATCATCAGCAACAATAACACAACCCGACACTTCCTCGTCCCGCCATCTCTGTCCTTCTTGTACATTGTGATGTAAACGTGCAGGCAGATGACGGAGAAGACGGCAGGCTGCACGTGACATTGCAGGACGCCTAGAACTTGAACTCCTTGTACTTCTTCTTGTCCTTCTCCTTGGCATCCTTCTTGGCGCGCTTCTTGGCGTGCTCGGCCATGAGGTCGCTGAGATCCTCGCGCTCGGGCGCGGCCGTGGCCTTGACGGCAGCTTCGTACTTCTCCTTGAGCTTGTCGTCGGTGAGGTCCTCCAGCTCGCTCGGGTTGAGCGTGATGGCCACCTCCTTCGTCTTCTGACTCTTGATGAGGTTGACCGCTTCGCCCTTGCCCGGCTTCGGCGCAGCCTTCTCCTCGTTGATGACGTAGGTGTGCGCCGAGCCAAAGGCAGCGCCGCCGACCTTGGCTTCGCGCTGCTGCAGCACCTGGAAGAGCTGTCGTGGCTCCTCGGGAGCAGCGCCGACATCCTTCTTCCTGAGCACAAGATGGTCCGGCGTGACAATGCCGGTCGGCGTGACGAGACCGGCCTGGTCGGGCACGCCGGGCTGAGGCACTGGCGGGGCCTGCTCCTCTTCTTCCTCCTCGCCTTCCTCTTCGGCCTCCTCTTCCTCTTCCTCTTCTTCCTCGCTCTCGTACTCCTCTTCTTCGAGCTCGCCCCAGTGTTTCCTGTCGATGGGCGCTGCGGCCTCCTGCTGCAGAAGTGAGACCACGCCGAACACGTCGCCGTAGAGTGGCTTGCCGTCGCGATCGACGGGCGGCTTGCCCCATCCACCGGGGTGGTAGCCGAACGAAGCGCCGAGCGGGATGGGTGCGTTGAGTCCGGGTATCTTTAGGTTAGGATAGGAAGGCGGCGGGCCATAGCGCTGCATGTTGATGAGCCACGGAGGCGGCGCACCCTCAGGCATACCCAGGGCCTCCTTGAGGTCAGCGGAAAGAATGCCGGGACGCTTCTCCTTGAGGTGGATCTCGAACTCCTTGCCCTCGTAGTAGGTGTCGCCATGCTGTGAGAGCTTGGGCTTGGTCTGATGACGGAAGAACGCGTCATGCAGCACCTGGTAGTCAATGTCGAGCTTACCCATCTTAGGCTGCATCCGCTCGCGCTGCTTCTGCTTGAGCTTCTTCTTCTCGTCCTCCTCCTGCAGCGCCTGCCTGATGCGCGTGATGCCCGTCGCCGCGATGAACTCGGGCAGCTCGAACGGCGGCTTGGCGATACCGCGCTTGCCCTGGAGGTACTTGCGCTTCTGGCACCAGTGTCGCGGCACGTGCACCGTGTTGCGGTAGGACTTGAGCCACACCAGCAGCGCCGGATCCGATGCCGTCACGTCCCACACCTCGACCACCTCCGGCCGCGCCACGAGCTGCTTGAGCACCGCCACCGACAGTCGCTTCTGCTTCTTCTTCTCCCTCTTCGACATCTTCGGCTCGCCATTCTCGTCCTCATCGCCTTCCTTCTCCCCTTCTTCCGCCTTCCTCGCCGCCTCTTCCTCTTCCTCCTTCTTCAGCCTCTCCTGCAGCTCCCGCTCCTCGCGGCTCATGCACAGCTCCTCCGGCGCCGCGAACTTGGCGAACAC